>OX369308.1:12022081-12272874 GCA_947284805.1 Coleophora flavipennella
ACTCGCGCATAAAGGGTTTCGTACCACTACACACATAATTGTTTATTTGTTTTAATCACAAGTGTCACAACTTACTAAAATGTCATTCTGAATCAACAGTTTCAGTTATATGTTTTTTATGTAGTTATGACTATGTTTCTTTTATTACCTATGTAGAAATCTCAAATCCTACCTGGTTTAGTTTTAGGGGATATTATATTAGGCCCTCGTAACAAAAACACAACTTTGATGGCCCCCTTTTCTTTATTTTTAGACGTAAAGCAGAAATGTACATATGTATGTATGTGTGTATATATATTTTTTATATATATTATATATATAATTACACTACCTTCCCGCCCAAGATAATAAAAACTTATAATCACTAACCAAACTTAGGTATTTATTATCACTCCTCGTCCGATGTGCTTAAACTGAAAGAAGAGAAAATTCATATGAAATCAGAACAAAATATACCTAATATAATTTATAAATAGTATGTTATATACCTTTCGTTTTTGCAGCTGCCTTTGCATATGCTGCATTGCACTGTGCAGGGAAGACCCACCCGCCGACATGTGCAGCGCATTGTTTCGCAACCTTTTTTACAACCGCAATGATCCAAATATGAACCGCAATGATCCAAATATGACAACTCACGCCATATCTCCCTGGCTTCAGACCACTGCGGTACCCAGCTATCGTTCAAGGTCTTCCAACCCCAAAAGGATGGCAATGGCACAGAGGCATCATCAAGTGTTAGAGCATTGCCCCATAAGTGGCCCGCGTGTTTTTCTAATGCTGCCGCTGTTGGTGGGATGCTGGTTACTGGTTTATTTTTTGTGGCAAACAGTTCCTTGCGTACCAAGTTCACTGATGAATGTGCTGTTTGCGGATCATACAGGTAGCAAGTGAACTTTTCCAGCATAGCCATTGTTTCTGCAGAAAGTCTTTGTAATGGCTGCGATATTTCTTTCAAAGCCGGAGTAACTTCAGGATGTGACAACCACGTTTTAAAGCACGACCTTTTTCCTTTTGTGTGGAAGTAAGAAGTAGTGTCACACCCTGTAAAGGCGTGAAAACCACGAAGAGCAGTCGATCTGTCAGGACCCAAAGTTTCAGCAATTTTATGGACTTCGACATAACGAACGACATAATGTCGTGGTTGTCACATCCTGAAGTTACTCCGGCTTTGAAAGAAATATCGCAGCCATTACAAAGACTTTCTGCAGAAACAATGGCTATGCTGGAAAAGTTCACTTGCTACCTGTATGATCCGCAAACAGCACATTCATCAGTGAACTTGGTACGCAAGGAACTGTTTGCCACAAAAAATAAACCAGTAACCAGCATCCCACCAACAGCGGCAGCATTAGAAAAACACGCGGGCCACTTATGGGGCAATGCTCTAACACTTGATGATGCCTCTGTGCCATTGCCATCCTTTTGGGGTTGGAAGACCTTGAACGATAGCTGGGTACCGCAGTGGTCTGAAGCCAGGGAGATATGGCGTGAGTTGTCATATTTGGATCATTGCGGTTGTAAAAAAGGTTGCGAAACAATGCGCTGCACATGTCGGCGGGTGGGTCTTCCCTGCACAGTGCAATGCAGCATATGCAAAGGCAGCTGCAAAAACGAAAGGTATATAACATACTATTTATAAATTATATTAGGTATATTTTGTTCTGATTTCATATGAATTTTCTCTTCTTTCAGTTTAAGCACATCGGACGAGGAGTGATAATAAATACCTAAGTTTGGTTAGTGATTATAAGTTTTTATTATCTTGGGCGGGAAGGTAGTGTAATTATATATATAATATATATAAAAAAAATATATACACACATACATACATATGTACATTTCTTCTTTACGTCTAAAAATAAAGAAAAGGGGGCCATCAAAGTTGTGTTTTTGTTACGAGGGCCTAATATAATATCCCCTAAAACTAAACCAGGTAGGATTTGAGGTTTCTACATAGGTAATAAAAGAAACATAGTTATAACTACATAAAAAACATATAACTGAAACTGTTGATTCAGAATGACATTTTAGTAAGTTGTGACACTTGTGATTAAAACAAATAAATAATTATGTGTGTAGTGGTACGAAACCCTTTATGCGCGAGTCCAACTCGCACTTAGCCCGTTTTCACAGAGACGCCATATAATACAGGATTAAATACAAATCATCTGTAATGAAAAAAACTCAAATCAGTGCTCTCATTTTGATTTTACGATGCATCACATCACGTGACATGAAGGCTTTCAAAACCACGCGTTTCTTTTGTAATGCGTATAATTCAAAAACTATTCGTCGGATTTTCAAGCATTTTATTTTATTTTGTAGATAATATTATCAGGTTTTATTTAAATTAAAAACTATGTAACCATATCATAGAATATTTCGTTATTATTTTCAATAGAACGAAAAAAAAACAATTGAAATTTTACACAATTTTGGTAATCTTCGGCCGCCATCTTTTATTTATGAAATGGTATTTTTTTTTGATAAGAGCTTTTCAATACAAATCAATTGACACCCCAATCACAAAAATCGGTGCAGCCGTTTTGACACTATAATTATTTTAAAATTATGCCGCCGCCATTTTGGAAAAGGTCCGCCATCTTGAATTCCAGTGGATGAAATTTTCATTTACTCGAATGAAATCATTCATATTGGTCCCTAGTATCACTGTGCAAAGCGGCTTGTAATCCGCCGGAAGTGCAGTTTCATTTTGCTAAGCCCTAAGACTATAGTTCCATTACAGCTGATTATTATTATTGTGCATACATCTTTATAAAGTGTCGGTCCGTCTGTCGGCTTGTCGATACCGAAGGCATAGCGGTGGACACGGAAGGCGCCCCAGGATGCGCCCAAGGCCCAACGTCCGAAGAGATATAATCTCAAAATAACATTAACATGTCAGCCAATTTAAAGAACGACGTGTTGCCTCATAAAGGGTATTTTATAGGGTAAGATAAAAAGCAATGAACTTTCGTTGGTTTTTGATTGAAGAGGACATGAAAGTAACCGCTGCCCGCGGCTATTAAACGCGACACACAGGTACCTTAAACATATTATCAAGGAGATGTTCGACCACCTACCGCATATGATAGCTGTCCAGAACTGGGTATTTACAACTATTTAATGAATATCATGTCGTAGTGAAAAATGAATGAGGAAGAAAGTCTTCTTTTTAAATAATTTTGTTGTAAAAAATTGCGATTAATTTTGTCTGCGTCATCGCACTAAAGTGATCGAAAGGATTACGTTCGTATTTACTGTGTACGAATGCTTCCTCTGTGCTCGGATGTACGAGCTGCTATACTAACAAGTTACTGGCCGAACAGAAAATAACTTTTTTTAACATGCTTGAAAATTTGAACATTATTTTGACAACCTTCTTCGAAATAAATCGAAATTGCTGTACTGGCCAAATACATGCGAGCAGCGGCCGGCAAAATTTGTATGAAAATCCACAACTGTCGTGTTTAGCGGCCAAATAAATTACTATGTAAATTCATATCTGTCGTGTAATTTGAAAATGGAACTTTAAGGAACATGGCAACCAAGGAGGTAACTTACAAAAAGGTTTTATTTAAATTTAGAACTGACTTGCAAATAGAACGCTGTTTATTGACAAAAAAAACAAATGAACACATTGGCGCGTGAAAAATTATTGTTGTTTGTTGTTCGACATTGATTTTGAAAAGTAATTATTGAAGTTTTAATTTCCGCGCATTATTTGAGAAAAGTATTATACAAGCCTTGGTCACAACTAGGCATTGATGGACTTACGTTAGATATTCGTAAGTTTAGTCTATAAAAAAACTCCTTTTTGTGTAATAAAAAAATCTCAATTC
Organism: Coleophora flavipennella; assembly: GCA_947284805.1. Classification (NCBI taxonomy): domain Eukaryota; kingdom Metazoa; phylum Arthropoda; class Insecta; order Lepidoptera; family Coleophoridae; genus Coleophora; species Coleophora flavipennella. The sequence goes on from OX369308.1 coordinate 12,025,927, forward strand.
CAATCAAAGTTGCTCATTGCACAGTAAAATACTTACCGCAAAATATAGATAATTAAATTAAACAACAATTATATTGGTATACTCGCTGTGGCCAGTGACTTTGTCCGCGTTGATATACTGAACATAAACAATTATAATAGGGATGACGGATGCTAGTCATCTGAGTTACTTTCTATCGTCTGTCAAAGACGACATTATGTTCTAAAAATGTTTGAAATACCTAGGCGTGACGTCACAGTTTGGCAGTGTCATATATGTACTCATTTTGTGATTTTGGTGAATTAAAAATCCAAGACTTGATGGAACACAAAATGAGTGAGGTTTTCCGAAGTTCAAGTAGGAGGGCAATTTAGTGATCAAGAGTTCATAATTTATTTTTGATGCTGTCGTCATCCCTAATGTGAAAAAAAACTCTTGAATATTAATCATTTGAGATCCTAAATAAACAAAAACTCCCAAAAATGACGGACCAGTCATTTTTATGCACCCCCATGATATGGGTATTAAATGAAAAGTTTTGCTGTGAGAAACAAGAAAGAATAAAAAATATTTTTAAATTAAAACTTGTACCTAAAAATTTTTAAATTTTTCCAAAATTATTCTCAGTTGTTTCATAAAATTAACAAAACTAACAACTAGGTCGTTCATAAAGTATGTTATATGACAAAAATAACTTACTTTCTACCCTTAAAGGAAATGGAAAGGAGAGCTTGCACCAACACTGGTCGCTGATAGCCGGCGGTACGTAGGTATTAGGAAATACAAGATTCTAAGCGCTGACCGCATTGAAGCAACTCCGAGGTACTGGTTTTAATAATTACAATATACATGATACCTATAAGTGATAAAATAACTGTACTTGTTTGTAGGAGTCTGTTGCATACACGGCTTCGCGCAATAAATAATGAATAATGATGTTTTTAAATATATATTTAAAGTCGTAGGTTCATGTGTAACTAACCGTCCGTCCGCGGCTACTCTCGCGTTGTTTTCTATTTTCCCGTGGGAACAACACGTTTCCCTCGGGGTAAAATGTACTGTTTGTCCTATTCTAGGACCTAACCTATATGTGTGCCAAGTTTCATCCCGATCCGTCCAGTGGTTGAAGCGTGAAAGAGTAACAAACATCCATAAATACATCCAAACATACAAACTTTCACATTTGTAATATTAGTAGGATATTCAGGTTCCATTCAGGGTTGTTGGCGTGCAAAAAGTATATTAACTTACCTACTTACTTACTTATTTGTAACAAAGAAAAAACTTTCCTCAAGAAACTAGCTTAGGAGTTAAGGGTCCCCAGGAGGCTCGAGTTTCTATACAAACGTAATTCTATGTCAAATTGAATCTAAACTTTGCGAATATATTGAGTCGATGCATATCGATGTTTGCAATTAGCTTTTGACGTACTAATATAAAACTGAAAAAAATAAGAGAAGTTTTAATCTTTCACTACAAAACTAATTTAAGCCTTCCTTTAGTTATGTTTCAATTTACTACGATGAAAACTAATTACAAACATCGATATGTACTCGTATCTACTCAATATATCCGCAAAGTTTGGATTCAGTATTATATTAGTCTTTAGGTGAGGACGTATGTATGAGCTGATGATTACGCGATATCTTCGCAGACTGTGGACCGACTTTCTTGATTCTTTTTAGGGTTCCGTACCCAAAGGGTACTACTAAGTCACCAGGCTGTATTTCATGAACCGTGATAGCTAGTCAGTTGTCACAGATAATGTATTTCTGTTGCCGCTACATTTTATTCGAAAGGATATGCTGCTAAATCAATCCCATTTAAATTTTTTCACGGTAAAATACTTTTTTTTAGAAAATAAACAAAATCCAAAAATAATAATTCCAAATTGTACTAAGTTGTTACGATCGACATTGGTTTTATTTAACGTGTTTACTAGCGTCTAGCTGTTGCCCGCGACTTTATCCGCCTGGATAATTAAACATGACAAATTATGATAATTGTGAAAGAAACCACACGAAAATTAATCATTTAAGATCCTACATGAAAAAAAAGCAGTAGTTGATTATGATTGCAAAAGAGACGCTCACAGGAAACGCTTACGCGTTTGACATCTAAATGGACTTTTTCGGGATAAGCAGGATGCCAATCAAATCAATTGAAAACGAACAACTAACCACCATACTAAATTTCAGCTTGATAGCTGTTATAGTAATTGAGTGAAACACCTGTGACATACCGAACTTACAGACGGACATGGCGAAACTATGAGGTTCGTAGTTTGAGTTAGTTAATGCCTTAAGAACACTTGCCCCCTCGATCTCACTAAGGTTGCGATCATTTAAAGTCGCCATTAGCTCGTTTTTAGGGATGACTAGGTATAGCCCGCTCACACACAGAAGAGATCTCTTGGTGCGCTATTTGTCCATGATTTTTTCAAGATTTTTGACGATGATGCCGAAGATGGAAGCGGGCTATCTTATGTTCAAGCCGGAATACATCAATGCTGTTAAAGTTGATTGTTGGCGGTAATCATCACCATCATATCAGCCGAAGGACTTCCAGTGCTGGACATAGGCTTCACCCCAAGGATTTCCATGACGACCGGTTCTGTGGTGCCCGCATCCAGCGGCTTCCCGCGACCTTCAATAATACTGGCGGCAATACTTGATAATATGGTAGTAACTAGCCAGGCAGACTTAGGAAATGCCTTGCCACTATCTAAACCGAGTCTTACAAACTTAGACTCCGCCTGGAATCGAACCCGCGACCTCCTGATGTGAGTACCATTGCACCACAGAGGCGATTCAGTAGCTCAATTGACGGTACAATTTTACACAGAGACTGCCAGTTGCACCAATCCATTGGTGTCCGATAACTACCCCTTTTAGACCTTTAGGAGCACGTCAGAAAACTCTTGAGCGTTAACTCTCCCAGCCATGTATAAAGCGCTTGAGGTCGGTGTTCACCTTACCGGCAGCGTCTTGCTTAAATTATCGCTAAAGAGAACCGTGATAATATCACCCATTGTACGATTCTCCCTCTGGATGTCCTGGAGGTTCACACCTTTCTGGTGGACCATAGTGCACTAACCCCAAACTATTAGACAACAGTCCTAATGACCACCCGGACTTTGTCATTGTTACGTGACACCCCATTAATAGGAGTTTTCTTGTTGTCTAATTTAATGGGAATCTTAAAATATTTTTTATTCACAATACATACCTATACTGACAACGGTTTCGTAATAAGCGACCTTAGGGACCCTCAGATATCGATTTTGGAAGCAATCGGTCCAGTAACAAAAAAGTTCAAAATAGCGGCCACTTTTTTCAATAATTCTTACAACGGATTATAGAATATATGTCTCATTCGTAAAAAAACCCAATAATACTTTATAAAATGATCCATTAAGGATCTTCAATAGGCGAGAGTTTGTGTACCATCCTCGACTACATCGTCACTTACCATCAGGTGAGATGTCGTCAAACGCACTCAAATTTTAAATTTAAAAAAAGTATCGATATTGCTAGAATATTAGTAGTTTATGAAACTGTTGCATAATAAGGGTTCGTAAAATACGAGTGTAAGTTAAAAAAACGAGCCGTGGGCGAGTTTTTTTATAGCATTACACGAGTGTTTTAAGACCAAATTATGTGCAGTTTCATACACTACTTTATCTAATCTCATACATTAGGATTGAATCAAGTAAAATACAAAGATCAAAGTTAAGAACAAGAAAAAAATCCCACGAAATTCGGTAAGTACCTACAACAAAACGTGTCATAGCGCTGATTCCCAGCGCATCACCGCGCTTGCACTGAAGCTGACGGTGTCACAGACAGGCAAAACAATGCTTTCACTGATCTCAGACATTTTTAAACAAGAATGAAAATTATCCACGAAATTCAGTATCTACAACAAAATTCAATGAAAAACCAACACATCACCACGCATGCGTTAAAGCGGGCGCTGTCACAGACAAGTAAAAATTGTAATGAAAACTTTTTGTATTGCTGTTAAAGTTTGTTTATCTTACACTCGTATTTTAAGATTTTAAGAACCCTTATTATGCAACAGTTTTATAAACTTCTATAATATGTTAAAATTGATATATAAAAATTAAAACATTTTGTTACAATTAATCCATGTCCTTCATTTTTTTTAAATTATGAACCAAAATAAATCAAAAGAAGAAAATGAGCCGTCCATGAATGATTGATAATAAAAATGCGACGTGACGACCGTTAATGAATGGGCCCACCGCATCATACAAACGGTGACAATCGTCTAGTGGGCCCTACCCAACCCGCAGCCCCCGCACGATTGCCCTGTCTAGTCGTCTCCGTTGGACGACTGTATGGATTCTTAGACTGTGAAATAGGTAAGAGGCTAGTATGAGGTTGTGGCACGACGGGAGGTGTAGGTTACGGTAGGGCGTGCTAATGGGTTAAAATACTGTACGTGCACACATACATTTAATAAAGAAATAAAAGATCTAAAAAGTGAATACACAAAGATTAGAAACGCATAATCACATTAAATTTACACTATACACATTACACACACCAACGAATTATAAATATAATTATATGTCTTACCCGAAATAGTTCTTTTAGAGAGGGAATCAGGTTTCAAATAATTAGAATTTTATTTATTCTAATATTTATTTATTAAGAAAATCTTGATGGATGGAAATATTGAATGATAGGAAGAATTTTTTTAAATCGCATGTCACTTACATGGCACATTGCTACGTGCCAGTGCATGCGAAATAGAATAAATAGATTTATTTATTTTAGGAAGACTAACAGCAAAATATTGATAGTATATAAAACTTTTAAATAAATACAGTGCTATATATGTCTCCGCCGATAGGAGCGAACACATATGTACGAGTATATTAAAAAGTATGAAAATAGAAAATAAAATGTATGTAAAAACTACAACTTTAAAAGGCGGTTTCATTAACTACTAGCTGTCCCGGCGAACTACGTACCGCCTTACATTACATTACACTGCCCTACCCTACCCTACACTACACTACACTACCCTACCCTACACTACCCTACCCTACACTACTCTACCCTACACTACACTACCCTACCCTACACTACCCTACCCTACACTACTCTACTCCACTACTCTACCCTACACTACACTACCCTACCCTACACTACCCTACACTGCCCTACCCTACACTACCCTACCCTACCCTACACTACCCTACCGTACCCTACACTACCCTACCCTACACTACACTACACTACACTACCCTACGCTACCCTACCCTACATAAAAACCTTCTCCTGACAATAACGAATTCGACAAAAAAAAATTAGCGAAATCGGTCCAGCCGTTCTCGAGTTATGCGCTTACCAACACATTTTGCGATTCATTTTTATATATTAGATTAAAGAATTCAGGAGCCAGCAACCTTCGGACTGTTGTGACGCTGGAGCAAAAGAGGTCCAAATCGTTACCAATAGAAACCCCATAATAAGTTTTGAGTGCTCGTGATACGAAAGAGTTTTAAGAGATAGAAAGAAAGAAGGTCAAATAACAGCGTTACCGCGTTACAAGATTTAATGCATATATTATAGGAAAATCTACAATAAAAATGAAATTTCTTAAGTCCAGAATAAGAAGACCCCTATTTACCTAGAGGAAAGAATGTACTGAGAGGTCTTGTTCAGTTGGTAGTTAAAGTTTTAGTGCGGAACCCTGTTTGTGTGACCCCCCGAGTCACTCTTGGCCAGTTTTTTTTCGATTATCTTTAATGTACAGACTTTTCTGTCTCTTCGATTTTATTATATGCACTTAGGTATAACATAGATGACGTTTTCCTCCTTCGATGCTATCGCAATTTTGTATTGGAATAACTAATAGGAATTTATTGCACCAAACTATTAATTATAGATGTAATAAAATAAATTACCATTTACTTTCAAAGCTCTACGTCCATCTTTAAAATCATTTAAATTAAAATTAATTTAATACAAACATTCGGGTCTTGCAGTTAACGACGCGTATCGAATATCGGCCTCATCAATGCCTTTAGCTGATTAAAAATGTGTCGCAACTAGTAAAGCTTTAAAGGCCCGATTTACACATCCCTAAGTACGGATAAAGAGAAAAATAGCTCGTTGAACGGACGGTTGTTGTGGCAGTAAAGTTCTCAAGTGGCGACCGTGCGGTCAGCGCATGATCGGTCGAAATCCTTGTAGAGGCCTAACATAAACAGGATGTAACAAAATTGGTGCAGGACCCGTTAACGGGGGTTCTACTTATTATACTGAAAAACTTTTCCCAAGGAAACCATTGTCAATTCTCAAAATAAATGGGATCCTCCACACAGAAATGCACAATATTGGTCGATCAGCTGATCGAGTTATACAAAGAGTAAAATTCTCTTTTGGGATTTCAGCAAAGTCATAGAATAAAAGTTGTTCAGTATGATGATTAGAAGCCCCAGTTAACGGAACCTACTCCAATTTTGTTACAGCCTGTATAGCAGGTGAACGTCTATCGGCTCTCATGATCAAGTACCGATTAGGAAACGCAGATTTGCGCAGGACTTGCGTCACCCCAGGCGTGGTCGCAGCCACAGACTTTGAGGGGTCATTATTAAAGTAATATGAAATCATATAAGCAGATGTTCGTAAATTGTCTTGACTTGTTCGATTTGAGTGGGTCATAAGCCCTATGACTCCCTCTCCCCTCGGACCGCCTCTGGCGTCACTTTCTCTGTCTCGCTGGCTTCACCCTCAGGAACGACCAGGCGACACGTGGAGCCAGGTCGACTGCAAGGGACCGCTTAGCTTTCAGATTGGACCTTACTTGTGGCTAATGGAGACCAGAATCAGAAACAGAGTTTTATTGTTGATACGAAGATCCTATAGTAACATGAGGTTTCACATAATCTATCTAAAGAGGCATACAGTACAATTCGTCGGTACATTCAGGCGGTCGTCGTGGAAATCCTTGGGGAGACCTTTGTCCAGCAGTGGACGGTTTTCGGCTGTCGGGTTTTATCCTATGTCAGTCATGCGATAAGGACAAATCTAACGACACATCGCACTCCAAAGTCCATCAAGCCGTTCAGGGTACAGATCGGGCCAAAGAAATATACATACAAACAGACGTACACTCGAAAAACATAATCCTCCTTCTGGCGCAGTCGGGCAAAACATATTTACATAAGTAATAGCAAAATATCTCGAATATCGGTACCTTAAATAAAAAACCGGCTAAGTGCGAGCCAGACTCGCCTCCGAAGGTTCCGTACCACCACACCTCTCCACACTACTACATTGTACAGTAACAATATACCTATTCACCAGGGGCAGTGTATATTAAGGAGCGCTTGAGCGATAAACTGCCATATAAAGTTATGTTATAAAATTATTATATTTCCACTTTACAGTTTATTGTTTAAATCTACGACAAATGTTGATTAATTTGTTTAAAACTAACTCCCTGCCTAGTCAAAGTCAAAAAGCCCTCCCCGCAGTGCCCCGAGCCCAAACGTGCCAATAGTACAGTGCACGCACCAACGAGTCGTGAGGGGGAGTAAGCTCAGAGGGATCACATCGATGATTGAAAATGCAGTTTCTAGGTTGTAAAGAAAGACGTAGAGCATTCTTTATTTTCATCGAAAATTGGGCTGAAGTTACTAGATTAAGCTAGTGTTGCACTCTTGCTATAAAAATGTACACTTCGATCACGGATAAAGGGACCTCTGTCTTGGCTAGCGGTCACGAATAGAATGCCATGTCTCTGCAATATGTACGAGTGGGCCAGGGGCCTCGTCGTCGTTGTCGTCGGACCTCCGTGGCGTAGTGATTAAGTAAATTAGATTGAAATCAGAAGGTCACGAGTTCGATTTCCGGCCGAGTCTAACATTGTAAGACTAGGTTTGGTTGGTGCAAGGGCATTTTATGAGCCCGCCTCACTAGTTACTACCATCTTATCTATCTAAGTCTAACCGCCAAACATCAATGTTTTAACAACATTGATGTGTTTTGGCTTAAAGATAAGATAGCCAGTTCCTCATTGCGTTGGGCAATCTTTGTAAGCTCGCAAGATTGCAAGCTTTGACATCACCGTTACTTACCATCAGTTCGTACTGTGACAAAAATAATGGGAACTGGGGATAAAAACCCTCACGGAATTTGCCACATATGATACGTAAGATTTAGAGGTTCGGGCCTAAACGGAGTTTGAAGAAAAAAAATATTATGGGGTAAATTAGAATATATATATTTTATGATTTTTATCTAAAAAGAAGGAACAATAAACAATATGAGTATAAAAAAAGGTGCGATTTCATTGGTTGACCGTGTAGACAATTAAAAAAACAATGACCTAATATATTTATGGAGAATTTACGGAAATAAATTTAAGGTTACAATTTTATTTGTATATAAAATGGTTATTTTATAGTATGCCGGCAGGCAACGATCGTCACCGTCCCTTTGGTACTTAAATAAGTTACTAAGTTTAAAATTTCAGTTTGATCTGAATTACCCTATCTTTTAACAAAATATGTATCAGATACAAAACACATTTTAAAATTTAAAATAAATAACTAAAGGTTAGAAACTGGAAACAGGAAATCTTCTAGGTCGGCAGAAAGGTCAGAGAGTCAGAGAGTCGCTTGGGATAAAAGATAAAATAAATTCACTTCCCTTATGGCGAGCAGCTGGGCGGGCAGTAGAAAGGACTGGCTGGTGATCAGCACTGCTCCGTCCCAGGATTAATCCTTTATCCGGTAAAACTTCGGGGACGTCAAACCTCGCAGGGGCTGGATGAAACCCACTGAATAAAATGGTGGGCCTCAACAACAACTTATAACACAATTTGTACAAAAAATTTAAATACACATCAGTTTCGACGGGACCACGATCAACCTTTTGTTTTTCTCCTGTCAAAAAATAACAACTATTTTCAAATTCAAATACCATAGAGCAACGACATCAAAAAAGAATTTAATTATGAAACGCGACAAAAGAGAACGGCTCGAAACGATAGTTAGCGTTTCAAAATTAAATTCTTTTTTGATGTCGTTGCTCTATGGTATTTGAATTTGAAAATAGTTGTTATTTTTTGACAGGAGAAAAACAAAAGGTAAATTTAAGGTTACAATTTTATTTGTATATAAAATGGTTATTTTATAGTATGCCGGCAGGCAACGATCGTCACCGTCCCTTTGGTACTTAAATAAGTTACTAAGTTTAAAATTTCAGTTTGATCTGAATTACCCTATCTTTTAACAAAATATGTATCAGATACAAAACACATTTTAAAATTTAAAATAAATAACTAAAGGTTAGAAACTGGAAACAGGAAATCTTCTAGGTCGGCAGAAAGGTCAGAGAGTCAGTGAGTCGCTTGGGATAAAAGATAAAATAAATTCACTTCCCTTATGGCGAGCAGCTGGGCGGGCAGTAGAAAGGACTGGCTGGTGATCAGCACTGCTCCGTCCCAGGATTAATCCTTTATCCGGTAAAACTTCGGGGACGTCAAACCTCGCAGGGGCTGGATGAAACCCTACGGAGATATAAAAATGTAGTCCGCCGCAGTACCAAAAATATACGCAAAGCGGTTTCCTTATACAAATTACTTACCACAGAATAAAATGGTGGGCCTCAACAACAACTTATAACACAATTTGTACAAAAAATTTAAATACACATCAGTTTCGACGGGACCACGATCAACCTTTTGTTTTTCTCCTGTCAAAAAATAACAACTATTTTCAAATTCAAATACCATAGAGCAACGACATCAAAAAAGAATTTAATTATGAAACGCGACAAAAGAGAACGGCTCGAAACGATAGTTAGCGTTTCAAAATACCCACAAACTCACAAAAAAAAGGCGAGAAGTCCAAAAAATTTTGAAATTTGGACAACCCTATAGACGTTGGACAGCCCTAAAGAAGAAAAAAATAAAAACTCTCTTAGTAACTAGTTAACTACGAACGTTTACTTGAAGCTGGTAGAAATTGACATTTATACACGAAGCTACACATACAAACGACAAAAACTCCATCTAAAAGTGAACAAACTTAATAACCCCATAAACACACTAGTGTTAAAGGATCACTGTGTATTGAGCCTAAAACTAGTCACTTAAGAAAACAGGAGAAATCAAACAACTACTAAAACATTAAAGACCAATAGGGTTGACAAAAACTGAAAAAAACTTGCAAAACATTGTCGGTTACCCCAGCGAAATGTGGACAAAAACGGTAAAGGCGGATGCGTGAAAATCCGACTCACGGATAAAATTAACACCGGAAGTCTGAAACGCGATACGCAAGAGTCTAAAGGGACAACTCTACCGAAAAATAGGCCATTTGAGGTAAGACACGGGCAAGATTAATGAAAGAAATTTGAAAAATGGGAAATTGTTATAAGACCTCAAGAAATCTAAACAATACTGCGGAATACAGAAACGTTGTCACATAAAAGTGAACAGGGTACGCCAAAAATTTAAGGAGTACCTCGCAAAGCAACGCGTAAAAATATTCCAAACAGTAACCCTTAAAGATTTTTCCCTTAAAACAACGTTAAATAATCGTGAACTAAAAGTAAGTCTGTCCCGACTTTCGATTGAAAAAAATCTAGAGTCTGGCCATTGACTACTTAAATTAAAAATTCTCTTGGAATCGTAAGGGTATGCACAGGCAAAAACAACTCAACAACACGTAAGCAATTATCCGAAAGAGGTATAATGCCATTAAGTCGGGGAAAAAACGACCCGTGTTAAGAGAAGCAAAAAAATACCGTGCATACAAACAAAAAAACCTTACGTTTCAAAGAAAACTGCACGATTAAATTAAGAAAGGGTCTTGAGATATTAAAACTTGAACCATAATATCCGGAAAACGGATACACCCACGAACGACAAAAAAACGGGTTCGTTAGGGAAAGATTAAAGGCAGAAAAGGGGATAAAAACATTAGTTCGGGCGCCATAAATATGTGACAAAAATAATGGGAACTGGGGATAAAAACCCTCACGGAATTTGCCACATATGATACGTAAGATTTAGAGGTTCGGGCCTAAACGGAGTTTGAAGAAAAAAAATATTATGGGGTAAATTAGAATATATATATTTTATGATTTTTATCTAAAAAGAAGGAACAATAAACAATATGAGTATAAAAAAAAGGTGCGATTTCATTGGTTGACCGTGTAGACAATTAAAAAAACAATGACCTAATATATTTATGGAGAATTTACGGAAATAAATTTAAGGTTACAATTTTATTTGTATATAAAATGGTTATTTTATAGTATGCCGGCAGGCAACGATCGTCACCGTCCCTTTGGTACTTAAATAAGTTACTAAGTTTAAAATTTCAGTTTGATCTGAATTACCCTATCTTTTAACAAAATATGTATCAGATACAAAACACATTTTAAAATTTAAAATAAATAACTAAAGGTTAGAAACTGGAAACAGGAAATCTTCTAGGTCGGCAGAAAGGTCAGAGAGTCAGAGAGTCGCTTGGGATAAAAGATAAAATAAATTCACTTCCCTTATGGCGAGCAGCTGGGCGGGCAGTAGAAAGGACTGGCTGGTGATCAGCACTGCTCCGTCCCAGGATTAATCCTTTATCCGGTAAAACTTCGGGGACGTCAAACCTCGCAGGGGCTGGATGAAACCCTACGGAGATATAAAAATGTAGTCCGCCGCAGTACCAAAAATATACGCAAAGCGGTTTCCTTATACAAATTACTTACCACAGAATAAAATGGTGGGCCTCAACAACAACTTATAACACAATTTGTACAAAAAATTTAAATACACATCAGTTTCGACGGGACCACGATCAACCTTTTGTTTTTCTCCTGTCAAAAAATAACAACTATTTTCAAATTCAAATACCATAGAGCAACGACATCAAAAAAGAATTTAATTATGAAACGCGACAAAAGAGAACGGCTCGAAACGATAGTTAGCGTTTCAGTACATACTATGACAAGGGCTTACCAATAGTCAATAAAAAAAAGAGTATTCACAGATTACTTTTCTACAGCTCCTAAAATGTCACATAGTTACAAAATGTGTAAGTAGGAACGAATGAGAAGTATCTAGCTACGCTCGTACGCGTGAGACGGGGCATATTCTACGCAAAATTACAGCCGACTTCAATCGAGATGCAACGAATCTAACCGAACCGCGGCATCATAGTCTCTGCACAGTAAGCTAAGCAGCGCTGTGAGCGTTTGCTGCAACATTAGACGCTCATTTTTTTTTATTCTGTAATAGCTTACAGCTTATTTGTCCTTCAGCTTTATCGCTTGAAGCGCTGCCGCCTTCCCAAACCATTTGAATTTTGAAGGAACTGAAATGTTTTTTACATACTGGTGAAGTCACGTCTTAAAAACTATACTAGCATAGAGGTTTCCTCACGATGTTTTTCCATCACCGCTAAAGCAATCGGAAAGTATATGTACGTAAGTTTCGAAAAACGCATTGGTACATTGGCCATCTGGATTTGAACTCGGGACCTCTGGTTAGGAGGACCGAGTTGTTACCGATTGAGCTACCGACGCTTCTTGCTTGACGACAACAATGATTGCTTTGGCTGGAGGACGGACTACACCACATGGTAACACCAAATCACTCGTTACTGTTACTACTTTAGAAATATTTCACTACTCTTTGCTGTCACTTGACTCACACTTACGGGTGTGTAAATCCGGCCTAACATAATATACTTATTTAAGCTATGTGTATTGCGCTCCAATCGGGAGGCTGAGAGCTATAAGTCACACAGATTGCATAATCGAAGACCTTAAAAGACCAGTTCGCGAACTCTGACACCAAGTCCAAACTCCATCAACGCCTGAGTGCTGCTAAGTATGGATGTCTATACATAGGATGTAGTAAAAGTGTTTTTTAGGTTCTGTACCCAAAGGGTATTTCTGTACCAAACGCGACCTATTATATAACAGTGTAGGGTTGTATCTTTTTATCCGTAACATGTAGCCAGCTCATATTTTTGAAGAATGAAGCAAGTATTGTGGGCAGTAGGCGAGAAGTCTACTCAGTGGATCGACGACCTGGTGAAGATAGAGAAAGTCGTAGGATTCGCGCAGCGCAAGACCGGTCGTTGTGAAAATACCTACTTAAAAGGGCCTTTGTTCAACATTTCACGTCTTTTGGCTGATATTTGATGATGATGATGATGCGAGAAGTGCGTGAAAATTTGTAAAATGAGAAAACGAGCTACCATATTCTTTTCGTAAAACTTGTTTTTGTAGTGGTACGAGATCCTTAGTGCTTAGTCATTCTATTGGTAGTCATTTCCAGTCACATAATCTCAGCGAGTATCTGGATTATTTATCGTCATTTAGCTATACGTAGTTACCTACCTACCTAAATAAATGAACGAAGAAGCGAAGCGCTTCGTGCGCAAAGATGGAATATCTACATCGGGTGGAAGTACCTACGTCTGGTTTATAAAAGTTCTTTCATTCTTGGACTTTATACCACTAGGTACCAGTAATTGTAAATACGGACTGGTTTCTAATGCGTCCATTTTGCGTGGTTGGACGGCATCACTCCTTAGTAATTACTGGTATAATAATTAGCAGTAATGGTATGGTAATGGGACAGAACTAATAAAATTTATTTAAAGTAACGTAGTTAAGCTATCTACATCCTCTACAAAATTGGTAGTATGAACACAATGGTACGCAAAAACCCTGCACGATAGACGATGCACGGAACACTTTCACTGCGCGCGCTGCGCTCGCTGGCCTCCGACCTAAGCCTCAGTAGCGTCAACAGAAATGATTTGAATAGCTGTACCAAATTTTTCAAAATTTTAAATGTTCATTCAAAATTATAGGTGCATATACATTACATCATACATAAATTAATATTTACTCAGTATACTTAGTTCCAGTGGTTTAATATAGTTCTTTAATCCCGTACACTAAACTGTCATTTCCTGGGTTTTATAGTTTTGGTTGTTCTTGAATAGTGATATACCTCAATCGGAACTTATTTAATTGTTTTAAGTACATCCTAGATGCTACTAATAATAAAGTATCTATGCCACATGATTGAGAAAATTATTACAAAAAACTAATACTCTTTAGATTTACTGTTTTCTTAATTAATATAAAAATCAGTAACATCTATAGCGTTAGTACTAATATATATACTGTGTCTATAGTAAGTAATACAATTAAACAAAGATGTGGAAAAATAAATTCTTGACTGACTCTGTGGCTCAGTGGTTAGTGCCCTTGACTACTGATTTGAGAGTCGTGGGTTCGATCCCCACCCAGGGCAAGCATTTGTGTGATGAGCAGATTTGTTTGCTCTGTGTCTGGGTGTTAAATTATATCTATATATGTATGTATTTAAACGTATATAAGTACTAGCTGTCCCGGCGAACTTCGTACCGCCTTACATTACATTACACTGCCATGCCCTACCCTACACTACCCTACACTACAATACACTACCCTACCCTACACTACCCTACCCTACCCTACATACACTACACTACCCTACCCTACACTACTCTACACTACCCTACACTACACTACCCTACCCTACCCTACACTACCCTACCCTACCCTATCCTATCTCTCAAGTTGGATCGAACTGCACATGGTGTGCGAATTTTCTTATAATCGGTTAAGTGGTTTAGGAGTCCATTGAGGACAAACATTGTGACACGAGATTTATATATATTAAGATGTTTAACAGTCTCTGGTAACCCATAACACAGGGAATCCTACTTTGGGGCCAGATGACCATGTGTGATTTGTCCCAGAATAATTATTTATTATTTATTTATTTTATTATTTGTCGTTTGTTATTGTTATTGATGTTGCCCGAAACTTGTATTTCATATCGATATACTATGGTAATAAATATCGAAAACACGTGTATGTTTACTTTTTTTATGTTTTCCTTACTAATATAAACAATGTAACTTAAACTTTTAACAAAAAATACGATTGAAAGAACCTGAATCATAGTACAGCACTACCTACTAAAATAAGCTGGCAAAATTGTCATTTGTTGAACATTTGCATTTGTCAAATAAGTTTTTGAGATTAAAAATTTAAGCAGACCAAAAATAGATCTGTATCAGTGTCGAGCCTTGGTCCTTATCTCTAGCAGTGGACTAAAAAGGGCTGATGATGATGATGAAAAAAAATCTAAATGAAAGGGACACATAGAAGAAGTGAAACTTTAACGGACAAGTGGAAAGGGTAACCCAGGCTAAGTACCTGCTTTATATCTTTTTTTTTATTCACAATTGGTAAACCCTTGACTACATCTCACCTGGTGGTACCATCCATCTCAACTTTTCTCTATCTACGAATACAGCCGTTGCCCTCTCTCCGCTGCCGTCGCCAGCCTTTCTCTGTCTACCCCCTCCACGCGGCCGTAACACTTTTTCGTGACAGAAAAAAAGTTTCACTTCAAAAACCTGCTCACTGAAACTTCGATGTAACGCCCGTTCGTATTGTGATCCCGTGTGTCAGATACGGTTTACGAGTAATTCATCAATTTTATAGATATGCCGACCAATAGTTATACATGTAAAGATAATTAATTATAATTTAAATTAGTAATCAAAATTCAATAAAAGCAGACATATAAAATTATTTTAAACGCTCGTATATTAAAATAACGTATTTCTTTATCGTTTATGTTTAGTTATTAAGTAAAATTAGCATGATTTATTTTAAGAATTAATAAAATTAAGTTGATTGATATAAATGTCAATCAGAAGAATTATTCACAAAGTGGTTTTTTGCTGACCCTATGTTTGATAACTAATGGTTTTGTAGCAGGTCCTTCTCATGTTAGTTTTTACTTTTTTACTTCCTTAGTCTTTTGTCTTTTACTAATAACTTGCTTATATTTTGCTTATGTATATAAGATTACAGTTACAGTGAAATTGGAGATTAAATGTGGTGTTATATATAATTCATCATTCAGTCATGGCGGAATAGGTGGAAATACTTAATTTGTCTAAACTTCGAGCAATTGAAACAAAAATGGCCAAGTGCGAGTCGGACTCGCGCATAGGGTTCCGAAGTTTTAATAAAATATTAATGTTTATTTTAAAAATAAAATTATATTTACATTTTGTATGGCAAATCTATGAGCTTCTGTTTTTCTTTTTAAATTGATTATATGTGCTACTATTTACCATTTTTTCCAGATGTCCTAAAATAGCGGTTTAGCTTGTAACGGCGGTGGGAGAGGTCGCGACACTAGACTCGAACGCACTTTAAAGCTTAATATTTTGCAAACCGACCTACTGGATGAAAAAATGGTTTTAGCAAACCCTCAGTTGTTTTGAAACACCTATTCAACGATACCCCACACAACAGGGTACGTTAGCAAATAAAAGAGATTACATGAACAGGAGGTATCATCAAAATATTATTATATTAATGTGCCTATAACTTTGTTATTGTTGTTGTACAACCTTTGTCGGCGTGATTAATATGTACAACCATGCCAAATTACAGCTGTCTACATTTAATATTCTCTGAGTTAAGCCGCGGACAGACAGACAGACATGGCAAAACTGTAAGGGTTTCTTGTTGACTAAAGAAACCTAAAAGTGAAAACTTCTTTACGAAAACATTTTTATCCGCGACATGGTAGAGTTAATTTAGTTTAACAGCGCTGGACAGAGATAAAAAGTGGAGACTTTCATATGAAGACATTTATAATTGTTTTTTTTTTATCAGCTGTAAAAAAAATATTAAATGAATTTATCTCACATCTGCTTTACCTACTGAGGAAAAGTAGAAACCAAATATTACTGAATGTAAACATTACCCATGCAATTATTATTAACCGACGAAAAAACGAAGGAGGTTCTCGAGTATGTATATATTTCTTTATGTATGATCACGCATATTTTTTACAGAGTAGTCCGATTATGGTATTTCTTTTTTTTATTAGGTAGGATTTACTTCGAAGTTGGTCCCGTTTACATTTAAAGAAAATTTCAACCTTAAGGGTAGAAAAATAGGGAATGACCCACTGAATCTTCATCTCTGAAACGATTCTATGGAAACTTGGCACACATAATTAGTTTTAATGACACGATTAGGCTTATGTTTAGGATTAATTATTTATCTTAATGATAACGTTATACCTAACTTATGATTTTTGGGTTATGACTACCACCAAGGATCTGATGATGGAGACGGAAGGAAGGCTGTTAAAAGTAGGTTCAAACTGGACCTCGCATGCAGTCTATTATCTTAAGATAAATAATGGACCTATAATCTATACCTAGAATCGCCTTGTTTTGAATATCAGTTTTTGTCGTTATCTAAATTACTAGGTCAGCGAATATTTGTGAACATCTAAAAGTATTCTGTTTTTCCGATTTTAATTGTGAAAATTACCTAACTCCGGGAGTGCCGACAAAATTGAAAACTTTTTACAGTTTTATAAGTTTTGACTCTCCGAGTGTTTCTGGTACGCTGTCTTGTACGTAACATTACAGTGTGGCGAGTACAATGGTTTTTTCCGATCTCAAAAAATGCCAAACGCGCCTAAAGAAGCTATTACTTCAACAAGCTTTAGTTAATATGAATTAACAACGCAATCCAGAGCAATGATTCTGATCTGAAGTAACCGTATGTCGGTGCTGAGGTTTAGGTGACATACATGAGTATAATAGGCCAAGGTGGAGTCTAGGTGGGCAAGGTCGGCTGGCTTGGTAGCGAGGATCGTAGCGAGGAGCGAAGCGACGAGCTGTTAGGTTTGATTTTTGCGAGCCGAGTGAGCGTAGCGAGCGTGGCGCGGCAGCACCCGGCAAAGCGCCGGAACTACCTTTGCTCGTTGTCCTGGGTTGCGTTGCTGAGTCATATTCACTGTAGGTCAGTCACAGTAACTAAAGTTTTTTATTCATAATATATGGTCGGCAAAACAGTACTTTTACACGCTCTTGAAGCGTCGCTATCCTAGTAATTTAAAGAACTACTTAAAAAACGTAACAAACTAAAAAACTAACTAAATGAACTAACTAACTAACTATTTAACTTATTAAATGACAAAAGTTTAATCAAAAAGATGGCGCGGTAATTAGCTCACATTAGTATATTTTAGCCACAAAAAATCAAAGAATAAAAAACTATTTAACAAAAAGTGAAACACACAAAAAAATAAAGGAACTGAAAGCGAAAAAAAACCTTTTTAGTCTAACTGAGCTCCTACACTAATGTAAATACCTAAATAATTTTGAGTCGGTGCCAAGCAAACAAACGGACCGTTCGGCAATTGCCAACAAAGGGACACATCACGTCGCCGCCGCCGTGCCACCGTGCATCCCGCTGCAATCATTTAATTTTACGTAACGTAATAATTAATACGCTTATTTGTTTGATTGGCGCTGACTCAAAATTATTTAGACATTAACATTAGTGTAGGAGGTCAGTTAGATTAAAAAAGTTCTTTTTGTCTTTTTATTTTAATATTTTAAAAATATATATTTAGATCCAATCCAATACCATCTGTTTAAAATTTGATTCTTGTCTTCTTTAAAAATACTTCCTTTGTTGCGCCACACACACACATCTCTTTCCTGAGTTACCAACTTCACAGAGGTGCTAACGAGTCTAATGACCTCAAAATACTGCAAGTCATTGTTTCAACCAAAGATCGAGTCGATAAGAAGAACCAAAGATTAGATAATCCCTGAGAGACCAGTCTAGGAGTTCTCAACGTGAGTTCCTACTAAGACAAAGATCTTCACTCTTCACTGACTCGCACAAGCGTTAACTGTCAATAATATCTGTAATTTTGTACGCCCAATACCTAGCTTGCTAAACCATGACCATTTAACAATTGACTATTTTTTAAATTGCTTACCAAAAATATAAAAAATAAACATTTTCAACCCAAAATAGATAAATGTTCACCAAAATTTGACACCCTATATAAACTAAAGCGTTACCCTATTTAAAGTTAGTCAAATAATCTAGTTATTTATGCCACTACCTAGTAATGAGAAACACTATAACACTCGTACTGTCTATTGTGCCACTCAGCCTCGCTTCGTGGCACAAACCAGCACGCATGTCACGATATCTCTCATTACTTGGCAGTGGCATTAATAACTATTATTTGACTAACTTTAGATAGTGTAACATTTTAGTTTATATAGGGTGTAAAATTTTGGTTAGCTAGCACTCATGTTACAATGGATCTGATTACTTGGCAGTGGCATAAATAACTATTGTCATATGATTTGAGGTTATGTATAAAGCAAATTACCAAATGGTAGTAGAAAAAGTATATTCTTATCAAAATTGGAACCTCAAAATCCCCAAATCGAACAGTGCACAATGTAGACGGAACCCCATAGGGGCTTATTTTACTTTCGAGCGACTGAGGAGCGACCGTAACAAGTAACGAAGGAGTGAAGAAGATGACAAAAAAATCGAGGTTGAGATTTTGATGGGCGTCGTTGACTTACACTAATAGAGTCTAAAAAAATGTAGTCTGTGTGTGTGTGTGTGTGTGTGATTCGATTTAGCAATTTCTTCGCCATTGCCTTGAGCCATAAGCCTTCTTATGAGTCCCATATTATGTTAGTAAGCAACCATGTCTCAATTCCGTATGTCATCACTGGCTTCACACACTGGTCAAAAAAACCTTAGTCTTAATTAATATTTATACTATACAGATCTTATGTCTCTACTCGTACATTTATTCATATACTCCTCCTTTACAGCTTTTCCAATCGCTTGTCGTTTTAAAAGTAAAATTCAAATATAATTTGAATTTTAGAATGGATCGTTTTCTGGAATAGTAATTGAGTCATTCTTCATTGGGCATTGAGCCAGGACGGAGGTCCATAACATTATCGAGTAGTACTTTTTATAAAATAGAAAAGCTGCAGATATAGAAATAGTATTTTATTCGTTCCAATAATAATCCAGCTGGCAGAGCGGTATCTTTAAGTGAATAAAATTACTTATTAATCGCAAGTTATTATACACCACAAACGTGATTTTTTATATATACAAGTATTTTACGAACTCCACTGAGCCTACCCCCTGGACGACCATAAAGGTCGTCATAATACCCATGCCAAATAACAGCTTTCCAGTACTAAGAGCAGACGGACAGACGGAAAGCGGAGGCTTAGTAATAGGGTCCCGTTAGTCACCCTTTGGGTGTACTGAACCCTTAAAAATGGAATAGAAGAAATAACTACGTCGTCATAAGTTCATCTACACTCAAACAAACTAACACAAATTAATTAACTTGATTTCTCTTCACACAAATGCCTTAAATTATATAAAACTTCCTAAAAAAGAATCTTTTTTTTTATTCACAAAATTGGTAAGCCATTTGCATCTTCTCACCTGATGGTAAGTAACGATGATGCCGAAGATGGAGGCGGGCTTACCAAGATTTCCCAACGCAATGGAGAACTGGCTAACTTATCTTCAAGCCGGAACTTACGAAGTGACTAGTATCTCATGTGTGCCGGAACACAAAGAAAGCGGAAAGACTTAGATAAGGTGGTGGTAGCTAGCCAGGCGGGCTTAGAAAATGCCCTGCCACCAACCAAACCGAGTCTTACAAGTTGACCCCAACGGGAATCGAAACCGCGACCTCCTGGTGTGAAGCGAATATTAGAGAAACTATTACGCCCCGGAGGCGGTTTAAAAGGCAGTTTATATACGAGTAGATGTTAACTCCATATGAAGTTAAATTAGTCCAAGTCCACCATTTTTGCATTTGCAAAATAACCACCAAAACAATTTTCTTATCTGTGAAAATAACTATTAAAAGTTGTTTTCATGTTTATAGGATTCCCCATACCCGCCCCGACCTTATTTCTAGATTCTTTCACGACTTTCTTTTGATTTTAGAATCACTCTCCTTCCTATTGTTGATCTCAAAATGTCAACGAAACTTTCGAAGCGCTGGCTCCTAGTGATTTCTATTTGCGGGCACGGGAGTGCCCTCACCAAGTCGAGCACAGCCGGTATATCCTTTTCTCGAAGCAACTCACGGTACTTTTAAGACTCCTGTAACTTCGTTCAGGATGTAGGTAGAAGTCTGAAATTTTAATTACCACTAGTACTTAATGAACGTATGTCTTACCCCAAATTACAATTACCTATTAAAATTTTTAAAATATCGGAAGTTAAAGTTTCTTTATTTAGTCAGTGTCTCATTTACTCATTCACTCCCTCACCGATCATCAAAAATCTGAAGTACTTCTAGCTTACCTATAAACTTAAAATTTGGTAGAAGGATATGTTTTAGTACCCGTACAAAGAAAAAAACTTTCATAATGCGAATCTGCCTCCATTTCATTCCTCTTTTACCTGATGAGGTACCATAGGAAGAAAAGCTGAAATATTGGAAATAGAGAAATGCCGCCGCCATGGCAAAAGTTGTTCATTGTGATGGGCATTTATCAAAAACAAAACAAAAAAGTCTAATGTCCGTACAAAAAAAATAAATTCCAACAAAAATATTCTGTATTAAATTGTACAGCCACGCTGTGCATACTTTCTTGTGAAGCCTTTACCGTATGATGTAGTCGGGCATACGCAAATCAACAATAAACACTACACTTACTTAGTAGCAAAGAAAAAAGTTAGGTATATCAGACTTGATAAAAATTTACAAATAATTTGGGTTTATTTAGGAGGTACCTTACGCGGGTAGTTTCATTAAAATCGTTATAGCCATTTTTGAAAAAACTAACAAATAACCTGGATTTGTATTAAAGCTTGTTTCGATTTTTCTTGGAATAACAACAATAGCTCGTCGGGTTCATAAAAATCGCTAGAGCCATTTTTGGTTATAGAATAATTTAATTTTTACTATGGTGGCCACACTTAAAAATCAAGATAACTAAAAAAATTGTTTTTTTTTCCAAATTTGAATAAAAGGCTGGTGATATAAAAATAATAATGCACTTACCTAAACTTTACCCAAATCCGATCAGTAGCTTGGAACTAGGGCACCGGGCGGATGCACAGCAGACGCACACACACACACACACACACACACACACACATTTTTTAGACTCCCTTAGTGGAAAACTATCAGTCCTCAACAAAATGTCATTTTAGGTTTTTTTTTGCCATCACACACAATGCCTTCTTCACTCCTTTGTCGCTCGAAAGTAAAAATTTGACAAGTGATTTGGAGGCACCGCATTTCGAAGGCTACGTAAGTCCAGCGCGTAGCAAGCACGGCCGTAAAACCTTTTATAGAACTGTTTCGGCTGATTTTCGAGGCCCCGTATCTTAGCACTAGGTCCACGTGCCAAGTAAATACTATGGTGTTTCTTGGTATTACTTTGGATGTTTCATTTTAATGGGGACACCACAATGAAACTTTAGCGGGTAAGCTTAGTTCTGCTGCTTATGCCGATTAAGAAAATTCGACAGTTAACAGATGTGGATACTACGAGACTAGTGTATTTTAGTTACTTCCATAGTATAATGTCTTATGGCATCTTACTGTGGGGACATGCGGCTGTTATAGAAACTATTTTCACCTTGCAGAAAAGAGCTATCCGCAAAATCTATCAGATGCGATCACGTGAGTCGTTAAAGAATAAGTTCAAAGAAATCAATATTTTAACTGTTGCTCGTCAATTTATTTATGAAAACATCATGTACGTTCGTAAGAATTTTCATTTATGTATTTCCTAAAAACAGTGACAGGTATAATTTGAAATTAAGTAATGTAAATAAAATAGATATAGCCTTTTCGAGACTGAGTAAGGTTAAAAAGTCATTTGTGGGGTAGTGTATAAGATTATACAATAAAATTCCAGAAAATGTAAATAGTTTGTCAGAGAATAAATTCAAGACTCATATCAAAAAAACGCTTGTGCTCTAGAGGATATTATAAAATAATAGATTATGTAAATGACAAAGATATATATGTTGATTTTATAACAAATACCATTACCTGAGACTACAATCTGAATCATGACATTATTTGGAATATACAATTAGTTTCTTTTACTATTTAAAAGTGTGTGTAAACACCTATTTAAAATAAATTATTTAGATTTTTTAATTTGAAGTCTCAGTTAAGATTACTTGGACATAAAAAGTAGTGAGATGAAATAATTTAAAGAGCCAATTCTTAGTGAATAAAAGATAACTAGTTACTTGACTGTTAAAAACTTTATAAAAGAAGTAAATATAGGGAGATATGTCAGAAAAAAAATGGTCTTTTAGATTTACGGCCTTAACGCAACCCAAATTAATTTAGATCTTGGAGGGCAAGGGTACCAGGGTGTAAACTAATAAAAATTGTTACCACCAGAACTGAATTAACTCATTAAGCAAGAAAATTATATTACAGCAAAAATTGAAATAAAAATAATAAGAATGAAAAGGTGATGATGTAGGACGAAGACCGTATCAAAAGTCAAAAATTAGAAAATAACAAAACAAATTAATTTAATAGAAAATAATACAAATCAGATCGAAAATATACAAAAGAGAATAACTTCGTCACTCATTGTTTATAAAATAAGCATAAGAAAAGAAAAGCATACACATATCTACTCGGACTACTCTTGCAAAATATTTAGCGTCCAAGTCACTCGTGTTCTTTTATTCACTTACACTTTGATTTGACCAAATAATCTTAATCGAGGCTTGGCACTCTTTCACTTAATGTTTTTGTTAGGATTCCGTTTGCTCGCTCCTAAAACTGCAGTTGATTCAATAGATTCAATCGACGACTATAAATCTCTTTGTCAGGCATATTTATCTTCTGTTAATTGTTTGTAGTTTGTTTACCAGACGATCAATAGACGATCGATAGTTGAGACATGGTTAAATTGTACGTATGATCAAATATTAATGTAATATAACTCCAAATCGCCAAGCTTATACTCGTATTCTCGTGCTTGGAAGATTATCAAAATTTATAGACCAATGAAGGTTCAGGGTTAGAAGAATGAGTAATTTAAAAGCAAATTTCTGAGTAGTCCGAAGTAAAAATACATAATTATATTTTGCAAAAAGAGCACAAAATAAAATACTACATATTTCAAATAAGTAGGTACACATAGGTTCCGAGGACTTTGGATCAAACTGTAAGATTATAAAGCTGAAAGTATGTTGGTTTATTTGTCCCACTTATATGCCTAAACGGCTGAACGGATTTGGATGATTTTTAGTAGGTAGACAGATCAGGCCTTTGTCCAGCAGTGGACGATTTGTGGCTGATATGATGATGATGAGATAGATCAACCACTGGGATAACACACAGGTACATTTTATCCAACGCTCGCGAGCCATTTGCGGCTCATGCACCATGCACCCTTTATTACATCTATAAGAAACGATATCAACGCTTGCGAAATCACGAACAAAAGCTAATATCACATACATGTTTTAAAAATTATAATCTAACCAATTTTATATAAAAAAAACCTTTTTCTCTAAATGCATACCCCTTTTCCGTTCCGTCGTGGGCAATAAACACCCACCTGAAATTAATGTATCATGTCACTCAGGGGATCAAGACGAATCTATCGACCCCTCGCACTTTAAAATACATCCAGCCGTTTAGGATACAGTCTCACCCAAAGAAACAGACATACAAACAAACACCCAAATTCCTTCTTATATAGAAACAACCCAGCCACCAATAAGACTGACAAAAATAATAATTAAACAGCATTTAAAATTTCGTAAAACTAAGAATAAATAAAGATAATAATTTAAGCACACAAGAGAATATACGATGACAGTAATATAAGTGTAAATCACTAATGGTCGGCAAACCGAGCCGTGTTGGTTTTGAGCGACAAACAACAACTGTTATGTAATGGAGGCGATACTTTACGTCTTACGACCATTTGTAGGTGCGGACGCATCTTAGTTTATTCTCTCAGTTTAGTATTCCTAAACACATAAAGTAAGATGCACTGCACCGCCATAGAGGTAGTAAGTAATAAGTATTAATTTTAAAAAAAACAACTAATCTTACTTAATACCTTTCTTCAATTTATTTGAATCAAATAAATAGTAACATAATAAAATCTATGGTACGAAAGAATTTGTTACACAGTTTAGGTAATTGAAATCTACATCGTTAATCCCAGATTAATCAAACCGAAATTAGAGCAAGCCTAACATCGAGAGTGGATGCTTTCAGAAAGTGAGCTTTGTTTATCAAACTCGTTTTGGTTTCTCTTTTTTGACTTCTCATTCATTCCATCACCTTTGACATCCTTCATCTTTCGATCTCCGACTTGAGATAATCAACTAGTAGAATTGCCTTTAAATCTTTTTCTCGCATCTTTATAAAAAAAGGTTCATTATGTGACAATTTTTCTTCAGAATAATGGGGGTTTTAAATGTGTCAGCTGTCATCCGAAATGAAGACCTCGTCGAAACCTAGTAACCTGGGCCTGGGGTCCATAGTTTTTTGGATACTGCCGTTGTAAGTTTGTCGTCTGTCATCCGAAACGAAGATCTCAAATCTATGATTTCTCTGAAGAAACTGGTAGTCCAGGTTCATTAGTTTTAAGTTAAACAGCTATCTTCCAAAATTAAGCTTTCGAAGAAATGTATGATTTCTCATAAGCAACTTATAGTCCAGGATCAATAGTTTCCGAGTTATTTAAGTTTGACAGCTGTCGTCCAAAATGAATATTTTGACGATATCTATCAACATACCTAGAGCACACGTCTTCCATATTAATCGCACTTGGATACTCGCCCGCTCTGAACACTGTGGCTAAGAGATTTATGTATAGTGGTACGCACGGTCTTAGACTACTCTTGAACCAAAAGCAATCGCAGATCCCAAACACCCAGTCGAACGGATTGTTGATAAAGTGCTTAGAGACTTTCTCGTCAGCTCTTTGAAGCGGAGACTTGGAGCGGGCTGTTCTGCGCAGAGTATCGAGGGTCCAATGACATCGAAGCACAACCTTTTAATTTTCTCATCACCTCTTTTCTTGCTAGCTATCCGTACGCTTGATCTGAGTCCGAGTCGCTTTGGGCGCATGCCGGATTTCGTCATTTTTCAAATGGTTGCCATTTTCTAAGTTCTCGGCCGATTTATTTTATTGTATGTGTGCTCTGTACTCAAAAAAAATAGGTTTTATTGGAGAGATGTAGTGTTAATGTTTTAAGGGATAAGTTTCAGTATAAATTTTCGGCTCAAAAACAGCCTCACGAAGACAAAGCCTGAAGGCGACTTGTCTAAGTTTTCAGTAATATCGGTGTAAGGGGAAGTAACTATTTAGTATCTCATCTGTGGTACGGGTGGCCCCCGCCCGAGTGACTCAATCTGGTTGACGCCTGGTTTGATGGGGTTATTTGAGCGGTTCTTGATATAGTGGTATGCCAAAAGTACATTGAAACGTAACGGTAGATTTATGTGAAAAGTGAGTGTAAGACATTACTGCCTCTGGATTCCTTGTCAAAATAAATGCTTGATATTTACGTGGACATTTACTTAACCACCTCCGTGGCGTAATGTTTAAGGGCATTAGCTTCACATCAGGAGGTCGCGGGTTCGATTTCGAGCGGAGTCTAACTCTGACTCAGTTTGATTGGTGGAAGGGCATTTCTAAGCCCACCTGGCAAGCTACCACCATCTTATCTAAGTCCTCCCGCCAAATATCATGTTCCGGCTTGAAGATAAGATAGCCAGTTCTCCATTGCGTTGGGAAATCTTGGTAAGCCCGCTTCTATCTTCGGCATCATCGTCACTTACCATGAGGTTAGATGATGCCAAGGGCTTACCAATTGTAAATAAAAACAGCTCCGCCCTGCTCTACTCCTGAGTCCGACTCAGCTGCGTGTCGAATACACATGGACCATCATTTGAACACACTTGTGATGAGACGAACCTACAAGTTCCCACAACCCACTTGCCATTGTTACATTTACACTGCAATTTTGTACAAATAGAGCTTCAAAATAATATGCCGTGTACCCACTTCAATGAGATAAAACATGTTTTTTTGAGAAGCTAAAGAAATACTTACCACATGTATGGACTAGAAACTTTCAAGATGAGCGAGTGCTATTATATTTACCTTCTCAGTTCTTATAAATAAGTTTCATTTTTAACCGACTTAAAAAAAAAGGAGAAAGTTTCTAAATTCGACCGTATATATATTTATTTATGTGTGTTCGCGGATAACTTCGTCGTTTATGAACCGATTTTGATGATTCTTTTTTTGTTGGAAAGGAGATATCCCAGGGTGGTACCATGATAAGGAAACCAAGATTTGATGATGGTATCCCAGAGAAATCGAGGGAAACCTTAGTTTTCTGTTTGAATTCGGGTTTTTTTGTTCAAAATTATAAGTGGTTTTTGTACAAACGTATGAAAATTGAGTTTTTCTATTTTCGTAGCTTATTGGTACAGATTACATGAAATTAGTCGAACCCAAATTTTATTTTTCAAGCGTTTGTACACATTCATTTACCTATAAGATCTGAGAGGATAATCTAACTCAATCCAATCCGTCGTTCCCTCAATGTTGAAGATCGTGACCGTCTAAAAGCCGTCTAACAATAATAAGACTTGCCAATCTAAAACATTTTTACCCTGCACTGCACATCGCCTAGTTTATTGATAACTTTTCAAAAAAAACATTTTTTGTATTATGAAGTCTTAAATTATCCCTAGGCAATGTTGAGCCCGCTCAGATACCGTTTTTGCCGTTCCAGTGAGAATTTCCCGAAATCCTTTCTTAGCGGATGTCCACGTCCTAATTTCCACCTTATCCGTCCAGTGGTTTCAGCTGTGCGTTGATATACCAGTCAGTCATTTTTTTCCTTTTATACATACATATAACCACTCCGGGAGTGCCGACAGAAGTGAAAACTTTTATAAGTTTTATAAGTTTTGACCCTGCGAGTGTTCCTAGTAAAATGTCGGTGTCGGTGTCAGTAACGGTGTCGCGAGTTCAATGGTTTTTTCCCATCTCAAAAAATGCCCAACGCGCCTAAAGAAGTTTTTACTTCAATAATAAGTGCTATTTGGAATATTGATAATCGATCTTACATGTAGAGTTTGAGAAACTTACATAAGTATCATCTCATCAGAATAACTTTTAGGAGACACAAGATTACAATATGGATTTACAATAACATTTCTAAATGTTGACAGTTTTATGTTACTTTATATACGAAAGAAGTCAATTCATAAAAAAATTATAAAATAGCTGAATTTAGACATTATTAGGAGATTATGTTGACTCAATAGGTAAACTAACTATACGATAGCAATTTCAAAATGTTGTTGGGTGAAAATTTTATTCATACACTTTTTTATTTCATTTGTTTCGTTGCCCTCAAAGCGCTTAAAGAAATATAACTTGAAAAGGGAAAGCAGAGTGTAGTAGTGTAAGTGATACGGTATCCAATGTTTCTCGTGTGGGATCGTATTCGCGGTTCCGGGAAAGCGCTATTGCCGTGCGGTTATTGCGTCTACGGTGCACGGCGCAACTTTTCAAAATAATTTTATTTTGGAAATATATTTTCTTATAAAATTGACTGATCGGTCTTGCCGATCCGTGAAAGCCGATATTTCGTCAATTAAACTTTTAGTGAACAGTTGTTACGATTTAAGTAAGTCCAAATTCGTTTGACGGCCGTCGCTATTATCGTGTAATATTTATTATTAATTATTTATTTATTACGTATTTACCTATACGTAATTGAATATTTGGGGTCTCGGTCATCTGGCGCAAAACTAGAATTCCCTGTACCTACTATGGGACCCAGAGATTGATGTACATTGAATCCTTATCCTTTATTATAATTATAAACTACCTGTCCCGGCTAACGTCGTTCCACCTTTCACTACACTACACTACCCTATCCTACTCTACACTACCCCACCCTACCCTACCTACACTACACTACCCTAACTATACTACACCTACACTACACTACACTACCCTACCCTAATTTTTTTATATCATATTTTTAATACTTCCTATTCCTGACGAAGACAAATGCAAAAACACAAAAATCATAAAATTTGGTCCAGCCGCTCTTGAGTTATAAATGGTGTAACAAACACGACTTTCTTTTATATATATAGATGTGAATAGTGTTTGTTACTTTTTTTACTCTTAACAGCTCGCCCAATCTTGATGAAATTTGGCATTCAGGTAGCCTGTGTCACTGGGTGGGTAGGCTACTTTTTTATCCCGTGAAAATAGCATAGTCCGATACAGTTCCTGAGGGAACCAAAAAATACTCTTTTTTTGATAATTTCTTTAACATCGCAACGGAACAATGAATTGCTGTGATTTTTTGCACAGAGATGGTTAAGGGGGTGGGAAATGACATAATTTACTAATTAAGATATCCTGACATAGTTTCCGAGATATGTGGGGAAAACTCATTTCCACGCTCGCGCACGTTCGGCGTCGCAACGGAGCAATGGATTGAAGTGATTGTTGAGGGGTTGGTAAGTGAAATAGAATTGCCCGATATAGTTCTTGAGGGATCTGGAGAAAACTTATGTCCACGCTCGCGAGCCGCTTGCAGCTCGTGCACCACTCACTCTCAAAGACAGTCATAAAAACGATATCTACGGGGGCGAAGCCGCGGGCAAAAGCTAGTACATGCATATAATGAATGTTAGCTTTAGCTTGCGGCTCCGCCCGCATTAATATCGTTTTTAGGGTTCCGTAAATCCAAAGTATGGCCAACGGGCGAGAGTCGAGACCCTATTATTACTAAGCCTCCGCTTGTCTGTCCGTCAGTCCGTCTGTCTGCCAGCCAGCGGGCTGTATTTCATGAAACCTAATAGGTAGACAGTTAAAATATTCACGGAATGTGTATTTCTATTGCTGCTATAACAACAAGTTAACATTAAAAAAATATAAAAAGGAAATAAATTAGGTACAAAAAACCTCGCTATAAAAAAAACGTGTTTTTATAGGTATTTTAGAGGTATCTTTGATTTAGCTCTATCGTAAAACCGGTCTTACACACAAACTTGAAACTTGATATGATTATAGTATTAACCCTGAAGTAAAACAACAAATAATAAAAACCCGCCAAGTGTGAGTCGTACTCACACTAAGAAGTCCGAACTAAATAAAATAAAAAAATTTTTTTTGCTCGTGTTGATGTCTTTTGTTGGTAATGAATGGGAATAGGTATCATTTTCATAGTTGTATGGAGAGGTTTGGAGATAAGTAACCCACAGAGTACGAGTCCAGCTTCCACTGGAGCTGTTTTTAATGGCCATTATTTGAGTCTGCGCGTTGTCCGACCCGCTTGCGTCTCGCTGGTATCAAATTGAATTTTCTCCAAATCCCTCAGGAACTTTGGATATTTTCGGAATATGTACTCACAATGTATTCTTTGTTGATTAGTCATTAAGCCAAATAATTTTCAAATCGATGCTTCATGTCTTTGTTAAACTTCAGCAAAATTTTTACAAGTTTTGGAACAACAGTACTAGTCAGAAAAAAAAATTGTTTGTCACGCGAGTGTTAGTCCTGAGTGAATTGAACCCATGTAAGTCAATTTGGCTATCTTCTTAATTATAATTTTTTATTTGAAATTAGTAAACCCTTGGCATCATCTCACCTGATGGTAAGTGACGATTATGCCGAAGATGGAAGCGAGCTTACCAAGATTCCCCAACGCAATGGGGATCTGGCTATCTTATCTTCATGCCGGTACACATCAATGCTGTCAACATTGATGTTTCGCGACAAGACTTAGATAAGATGGTGGTAGCTAGCCAGGCGGGATTAGAAAATGCCCTACCACCAACCATACCGAGTTTTACAAGTTGACCTAACCGGGAATCGAACCCGCGACCTCCTGATGTGAAGCGAATGGACTAACCATTACGCCACGGAGGCGGTTAATGTCACACTCATGTCTAATGTCATGTAATTTTTGCAATAACGCTTGAGGCATTCGAGTTTCTCGTAACGTCACTGTTACACAGTAATTAATAAATGAGAAGGCATTATGTTACAACACTAATGGTTAGGTCAACAGCATAATTGAAACTGATTGTCAAAATGGGGTATTGGCTATTGGCCGTTTTACAAACATGTGGCACAGCTGGCACCAAACTTTATAATCTGAACTGTTGTGATGCGAGTGCTAACTGTGCCGGTATAACCAGGTAGAAATAGCTACCTTTACGTCCTACTGACACCCAAAGTTTTCTACTGCGACGCGTCTTGTGACCAACTTCAGAGTCGTATTAAAGTTTGGCGCGAGCTATACCTACTCATGTAACTGAACTAACTGAAAAACTTTCTGAAAGAGAAGAGCCCATAGATATGTAGCAAACATAAAACTAAAACAACTACTGAAATATCACGCCCTAAAAATATATAACAAGAAAATATTCTCATCTAAAACTGTTACGTACAAACCATTCAATACTTAAAACTACATCGGCTACCCTCTGAGCCTTATTTTTCAGTAGTAAGGTTTTTGTTTTCTAACTTTCTTTTATTTAAAATATTTTGGGGTTATAATTTTGTGTTTGCAGAGTAGCTTTACATTTTTAGGACAGAAAATATGTTTGGCTCACATGTAAGGCATGATTTTAAAAATTACTAGCTGACCCGGCAAACGTTGTTTTGCCACAATGAAATATACTTTACGACCTATTCCCATACCTACCAAATAGTATTAAATAAAAAAAATTCATAGAAGTCGGTCGAGCCGTTTCGGAGGAGTAACAACACAAACACCATGACACGAGATTTTTATAGATAGAAGAAGATTACCCATTATCGGGTGCATGCAAGCAAAGCCGCGAGCAATAACTGACAAAATATAAGGTAAGGTATGCGGTATGCACTAAAATATTATTGTAAGTACCTACAGGAAGAATATGCAGTTTAAATTTGTAAGTAAATGTTTATAACTGTATTCCTAGCACACTCAATGAAACCATATTTTTTTTATTACGAGTACAAACGGATATTTTAAAAGCTTTTATTTCACTTGCAATGTCGGTTAGATCTTTTTGGTATTTTTGGAGTAGATCTGTTGAAGGACTTTGGTCCCATGATCGTCTTTTATTTTTAATAGAATCGTAGGAAATATAGTCTAGCTGTTTGGAACTAACCAAATATGTAATACTAGGTGATTCCCGCGGCTTCACCCGCGTGGACCACATTTCTATGACTTTTCGAGGGTGCGCAGTGCGCGAGCCGCAAGCGCCTCGCGAGCGTGGTAAAAAGTAGCCTATGTCTTAACCCAGGTCCTAATCTGTCTACCTACCAAATTTCAGCCAAATCCGTTCAGTAGTTTTTGCGGGAAAGCGTAACAGACAGACAGAGTTACTTTCACATTTATAATATTAGTAGGGATGTAATAAACAGAATGGTGAAGTGTTTCCTTAAAAATAAACCATTTTCAGTTGGTATGTAAGCTTTAAATATGTATGTATGTTTACACACGGTGATTAAATTAATTAAATGCTCGTAAGAACATGCTCGATGTCAAAAATATATTATTATATAATGTGATTAAGATAAAATGTTTAGTTTACTTTTTGGCCATTTCCAAACAAATAGATTTTACTGGACCCTTTTTGAATATGAATCGGTACGTTTATTTATTTCATTCGAGCATTTGACACTTGTTGAGTATAAAAACTCTTAACAAATAAAAGCTTGTACATAAAAGTTTCAAGGCTTTTCGAATATTGTTACAGTTAACTTTGTAAAGTTAACTAGTACTTTGATAACGTTGCATCTATGTATCCAAGGGTATAAATAAACAAACACACGAGTATTATGTATTTGTTAATATCTCATTACTTACTGCAAGTAACATTTAACATGTAATACATGTATTACATACACAATTTGTGGGTCAGTAACCAAATTTAATGTACGGTATAACGCAAGTAACATACTTAGTATGCCAAAGTTCTGTGATTTAGCCAGAGGCGGACTAAGATTATATTTGGCTTACAGTGAGGTAAATTGGTATTTTATCATCTGTGTCTGTGTAGGTACATCAGTACAACGCAAGTAACATTATTAGTATGTCAAAGCTCTGTGATTTAGCAATAGGCAGACTAAGATTATATTTTTTAACTCAGTATTTTCCACGTGATAGAATATATTACAATGAGGTCGATTATTTTTATCGACCGTACCCTCGATGTCCATGCGGCGGAGCCACGGGCCAAAGCTAGTTGAGTTGAAAGGAATTAACATATCTAATTAATTAAATATTCTAATTAAGCGTCGGTGGCTCAACCGGTAACGATTCGGTCCATCTAACCAGAGGTACCGGGTTCAAATCTGGACGGCCAATGTACCAATGAGTTTTTCAAAAACTTACGTACATACTTACCGATTGCTTTAACGGTGAAGGAAAACATCGTGAGGAAACCTGCACACGCCTGCGAAGAAACTCGAAGGTTGTGTGTGAAGTCGACCAACCCACACTGGGCCCGCGTGGTTGATTAAGGCCTAGTCGCCCTGTTTCAGGGTAGGCTCGAGCCCCTCAGTGGGGACGTATATGAGCTGTAATGATGAACATATCTAATAGTTATCAATAATATCACAATGTATACCTTACATAACTCTTTATTTCATTTAGCATTGAACTAAACCGATATCTGACAGAAGTTACAAAATATATGCATACAGTAGGTACTTAGGAAGATTAACTAACTAAACAGTGTCTTAAAGAAAATAATATACGGCAATCGTCATGAAAGAAAAAAACTGGCCAAGTGCGAGTCAGACTAACACTCCGAGGGTTCCGTACAACCACACCTCTCCACAAAACTGCATAGTATAATTACAGATACCTATTCATATTACAAACAAAAGATATCAACTCGAGCTACAAATATATGCCTTTTTGTCATTCAGTTCGGACTCCTTAGCGCGAATACGACTTACACTTTGCCGTTTTTTATTATTTGTTATTTTATTTCAGGATTAGTACTATAATCACACCAAGTATGACGCTTGTATGTATTACCGTTTTTACGATAGAGCTTGTAAAAAAACTTTTTTTTTTATGGAAACCCCTTTATTTTTTTTACTTTTTCTAATTTTTAGTATTTGTTGTTATAGCGGCAACAGAAATATATATTATGTAGAAATTTCAACTCTCTACTTATTACGGATTACGAAATACAGCCGACTGACAGACGGGCAGACAGCGGAGACTAAGTAATAGGGTCCCGTTGGTAACCCATTGGGTATACGGAACCGTAAAAATGATTGCAGCGCGCTCAGTTTTTTTGCCTTCATGGTAATCGTATCACTTGCCCTGAGTTTGTCCATTTACGCACTCGCACTCCGCTGCGAACGTCGTCGCCGGCTATATAGCCAATAATTTAGACTCGCCTTTCTTTGAATAATAATGTATACCAACCACACCCTGGACACTTCATACAACGGGCCAGAAATGACATTTCAAAAAAGGAATAATGGAAAAACAAAATGGCGGCGAAATCCTTTACGTTCGTGAACCAAACTGTAACCAATCTGTATCAATCTGGGCTGGGGTGGGGTCGCAATCTAGAGAGCGGCAGGGAGTGTCCATACTGTATGTTAGTACTTTGTCTATACTCATATTTTATATACGCAACTTTCATAAGTACTTGCAAAAAAAGTTCAAGCTAGGACACAGAAAGAGTGCACTCGCTTTACATCAGTCGAGGGGTCGATTCCCGCGGGTTTTAAATTTGTACTTGTATTTGTTTAAGGATATTTTCGTAGCTTCCCAGCTACTACCATCTTATCTTGCCGTCAAACACCAATGTGTTCGGGTTTAAAGATATGTACCTATGGCATTGGGAACTCTTGGTAAACCCGCTGTCATCTTTGAAACCGTCGACACTTACAATTAAGTAAGATTATGCCAACGTTGTTTTCCAGCTATTTTATAACATTTTTGATGTGTAACATCTTTGCTCTCGCTTTCCTGCAATTTGTGGGAGTGATTTCGTGAAATGGGACGGAAATGTGTAACAGGAAGTCGCGTTTTTTTAGGCTTTAAAAGCGCGGAAAAGGCAAAGGTATCTATGACCATACAGCCTAAATAGTCTGCCGTATCTATGCCGTCCTTTTTTCAGGCTTTAAAAGCGCGGAAAAGGCAAAGGTATCTATGACCATACACCCTAGTCTGCCGTATCTTTGCCGTCCTTTTCTCTTTTTTGATGTGTAACATCTTTGCTCTCGCTTTCCTGCAATTTGTGGGAGTGATTTCGTGAAATGGGACGGAAAAGTGTAACATGGGACGGAAATGTGTAACAGGAAGTCGCGAAAGCGCGGAATTCTACTTTACGAGAGTCCGACTCGCACTTGGTCGGTTTTTTTCGTTACTGTCAGATCCGCCACCCAGGTACAATATCGTCATCAAATCTAACTAACCTAAAGTATTTTGTCACATGTTACACATCATATGCGAGTACTTTAGGTCTCGCTCGAATTTTTTTTTCAAAAGACCAAGGTAAAAAGAATTTCATTTGATATTTATTTATTTTATTGGCTGCGTTTATTAATAAAGAATAAAATTCTGATTTAACCGCCTCCGTGGCAAACTGATTAAGTCCATTAGCTTCACATCAGGAGGTCGCGGGTTCGATTCCCGGCGGAATCTGTAAGACTCGGTTTGGTTGGTGGAAGGGCATTGTCTACGTCCACCTGGCTAGCTACTACCATCTTATCTAAGTCTTGCGCCAAACATCAATATTAACAGCATTGATGTGTTCCGGCTTGAAGATAAGATAGTCAATTCCCCATTGCGTTGGGCAATCTTGCTATGCGCGCTGCCATCTTTGGCACCGTCGAATCTTACAATTAGACGAGATGATGCTAAAGTTTTTAAAGCTATTTTATAAAAAAAAAACAAGGACTAACTAATTCTTCTTTTTTTGTGTCGACGACAAGTCATTACTTATCTCTTCTGCCCAGTATGTGGTCATCTTAACGGCGCTATCGGCGGCGACGATTATTTCCTATGGGACTAAAGAAATTAATTTAAATGTTTTTTTAAGGTTTCTTTTTAGCTAGGTACAATTAGTAAGCCCTTGACATCATCTCACCTGATGGTAAGTGACGATGATGCCGAAGATGGAAGCGGGCTTACCAAGATCCCAACGCAATGGGGAACTGGCTATCTTGTCTTCAATCCGGAACACATGTATATTTTATTTGTGCTATCATTCCTGATATTATTTAAACGCCTCGATGGCGTAATGGTAGTCCAGGAGAGGAGATTTGATTCCCGGTGGGGTCAACTTGTAAGACTCGGTTTGGTTGGTGGTAGGGCATTTTCTAAGCCCGCCTGGCTAGCTACCACCATCTTATCTAAATTTTGCCGCCAAAAATCAGTGTTAACAACATTGATGTGTTCCGGCTTGAAGATAAGATAGCTAGTTCTTCATTGCGTTGGGGAATCTTGGTAAGCCCGCTTCCATCTTCGGCATCATCGTCACTAACCATCAGGTAAGATGATGCCAAGGGCTTACTCATAGTAAATAAAAAACAAAAAAATACTTTTAGGATGAAATCGCGGAATGGAGACAAACATATTGTGAAGCCAACCAAATGAAATTAACGAGGTTAATAAGATTTATGTCATATAGTTATTTCATTTTATTCATTGGGTTAAGGTCACCGATATGTGATTGATATTTCTTATGAAACTATAATATAATCAATGTGTGTTGTTTCCAAATTTTCTCTACTACGTATCTACTAGTAAATTGATTAATTGATAGATTGAAAACACTTAATTGCACAACTTATAAGAAAAAAAAAGTTACAATTATTGAGAAAATTCTACACAAAGGCGGTCTTATCGCTAAGAAGCGATCTCTTTCACACAACCTTTAGGTGGAGGAAAAATGAAAAATCATTAGTGTAGGGTAGTAGTGGGCAATAAACAAATTCATAGAAAAATATATAAATAAATATGCGTTCTTAATTAACGTAATACATGTACATAAATAAGTTAATAATAATGATATTACTAAAATACATATACACAATACACATACATATAAACCAATTCTATACAAAAAATCACTTCAATACGTTGCTCCTTTGCTCCGTTGCAACGCCGCCGAACGTGCGCGTTTGTGCATGGAAATGAGTTTTTTCCAGATCCCTCGGAAACTACTTCAGGATATCATAATTAGTAAATTTGTAATTTCCCATCCCCTCAACCATTTCTGTGCAAAAACCACAACAATCCATTGTTCCGTTGCGATGTTTTTAGGGTTCCGTACCCAAAGCCTAAAAACTGGACCCTATTACTAAGACTCCGCTATCCAACCGTCTGTCTGTCTGTCTGTGTGTCACCAGGCTGTATTTCGTGAACCGAGATAGCTAGACAGTTGAAATTTTCACAGATGATGTATTTATGTAACAACAAATACAAAAAAATAGAAAAAGTGAAAGTCTCCATACAAAAAAACGTGTATTTTTTAACGTGAAGAAGCTAGCGTTATCTAGTATGATGGTACGGAACCCTTTGTGCGCGGTTCTGGCTCGCACTTTACCGGTTTTTTTCAAAACTATTTTTTCAGTTCCCTCAGGAACTGCATCGGACTTTGCTATTTTCACGGGATAGAAAGTGACCATGTCCCACCCCGTGACACTGGCAATTGGTCAAGGTGTTGAAACGTGAAAAGGTAACAAACAAACACATTTTCACTTTTTGTATTTGTAAGAATAAGTTCATGTACAAATAGAAAATTAACTATGTATGTCAAATGCAAGTTAGAGACTCTCCACACTGAAGGTTGTTGCCGAATATGTATACCTGAGGCAAATAGTCCATGTAGATACCGTATGCACAACTTCGAGAAAAAGATCAATCGTCGGATCCAACTCGTCTGGCCAGCGTTCGGGAAGCTTTGCTATATCCGCATTCCGCCCGTACTCAATACCACAGTGTCTCAAGACTAAGGTCCAGTATATGGTGTTAGTGATGACATACGGAACTAAGACATTGTCGCTATAGGCTTCATGAGAAGGCTCAAGGTCACCCAAAGAGTGATGACGCGATCTATGCTCTGGGTTTCCTTAGGTATAATTTAATCAGATATGAGAGATCCGTATAAGAACCAAAACCGACATAGTTCACAGAATCACTAACTTTAATGGCAGTGGTAGACACATAGCTCGTAGATCATAGGACAGTTGGGGCAGTAACGACGTAGTGTAGGCATGGACCTGGTCAAGGTCGCGGACAGTATTTGTGGGTAGGCCTATGTCCAGCAGTAGAAGTCTTTCGGCTGTTAGAATGATGATGTATCTTATCTTCTTATATAATATAATAAAAGAATTGATGAAATCTAATGCGAGTCAATCCGGGCCGTTGTGTCCAACCGATTTGCTTCATCATCATCATCATATCAACCGAAAAACGTCCACTGCCGGACAAAGGATTTCCACGACGACCGATTTGCTTTTATTTTTAAATGAAAGTTTTGTCATCAAGCATTGGAAATCACCCCCGCGAGCGGCTAGCGACTCGCGCAACGCGCTCCCTCTCGAATGTATGTAATACAAGTCCCTCCTGCCGTTCTATACAACCGATTTGCTTAATTAGTAATTTTTAAATGGAAGGTATTGACACACAGTTGTCATCAAGCATTGAAAATCATCTAACTTGCGCTCTTTTTAAGTTATACCCAAACGCTATTTTCACAGCTTTTTGTCTCAATATCTACGATTCTAATTGACCTTAAAAATAAGTCTAAGAACGCTTGTTGGAACGAGCTGTTTCATTTGAGGTATTGCCCCCTTAAATTGGATGGGATGGAGAAGCTAGGTGTGAACATTCAATGCGCAAATTCTCGCACACCGCGCAACATCGATCGCGCAGCATCGATGGCTAGCCGTTTGCGGCTCACCCAACGCGCGCCCTCGAGGTCCATAATAAAAAAACCTGCGGAGCATCACGGATCCTCCTAGAAGGTTAATATTTAAAGGGATTAATAAAAACAACTGTGTGATACATGGTAGTACTAACTTTTAAACTGTTTCATAATTTCTAAGATAGATAATATATTATTAGGTTACGCATAGTTTCATCACATAAAAACAACTGTGTGATACATGGTAGTACTAACTTTTAAACTGTTTCATAATTAAAAACAACTGTGTGATACATGGTAGTACTAACTTTTAAACTGTTTCATAATTTCTAAGATAGATAATATATTATTAGGTTACGCATAGTTTCATCACATGTTGGTCCATCATTACCTGCATATAGTAATTATAGTCTATTAATAATTATTAGAAATTACAGATTCATCGTGTTAACGTTACAAAAGTTAAAATTTATTTGATTTGAATTTTGTATATGTAAACCAAGGACCTTACTGCGCGCAATGTTCTGTAGGGTTCCAAACATCAAAAGGAACAGACCGGCCAAGTAAGAGTCGGACTCGCATATTAAGGGTTCCGTACCTTCGTACAAATAAAATATGTACTCTTAAAATTTTTATTACTTCTTGTTGTAGCGTAGCGGCGATTGAAACACACACTGAGAAAATTTGAATTGCTTACCTATTTACGGTTCATGAAATCCAGCCCCCTGACAGACGGACGGACGGACAGCGGAGGTTGAGTAATAGGGTCTTATTGACACCCTTGGTACTGAACCCTAAAAAATGAACTCTTATAGAACCACTTTGTTGTGCGTGTGCCTGTCTGTCCGTCTGTCAAGACCCTTCATCTCAGAAACGGGTAAAGGTATCAAGTTGATAAAGGCTATATTGTTATCTATACATATAATAAAACTGTAACAGGGCCGTGTCTGTACATGAAATATATTTGGAAAATAATAACTGAAGTGGACATTACTAACGGCATAGAGGCCAAAACAACGACATTTGGAATTTTTGTCTGTCTGTCTGTCTGTATGTTCACGCATCACGCAAAAACTACCAGGCCGATTTTGATGAAATTTTGTATGGTGGTTTCTTATAGCCCGATCGTCGATAGAATATTTTTTATCCCGAAAAATATTCAGAGTTCCCGAGGGAAATTTCAAAACTTCCACTCGGACGAAGTCGCGGGCACAGCTGTCTATATGAAATATGAAACTTATATCTAAGGCTTACAGTCCTTTGGCACTGTAAAACATTCAAACTACTTAATCAACGCAATCAAAAGATAGGTATGGTTGTTATGTTAAGTTTGATACGTCAGTTTAAAAGTATCATAATGTAGTCTCAAGCGGACCCTATCAAAACCTATGCCTATAAGACACTTTTTTTTATTCACAACTAGCTGTCCCGGCGAACTTCGTACCGCCTTACATTACATTACACTGCCCTACCCTACCCTACCCTACACTACACTACCCTACCCTACACTACCCTACCCTACATACACTACACTACACTACACTACCCTACCCTACACTACCCTACACTACTCTACACTACCCTACACTACACTACCCTACCCTACCCTACACTACCCTACACTACCCTACACTACCCTACCCTACCCTACATACACTACACTACACTACCCTACACTACCCTACACTACCCTACACTACCCTACCCTACCCTACATACACTACACTACACTACACTACCCTACCCTACACTACCCTACACTACTCTACACTACCCTACACTACACTACCCTACCCTACCCTACACTACCCTACACTACCCTACACTACCCTACCCTACCCTACATACACTACACTACACTACCCTACACTACCCTACACTACCCTACACTACCCTACACTACACTACCCTACACTACACTACCCTACACTGCACTACCCTACCCTACCCTACACTACCCTACCCTACACTACCCTACCCTACACTACCCTACCCTACACTACCCTACCCTACACTACCCTACCCTACACTACACTACACTACACTACCCTACACTACCCTACCCTACCCTACCCTACATAAGAACCTTCTCCTGACAATAACGAACTCGACAAAAAAAGAATTAGCGAAATCGGGCCAGCCGTTCTCGAGTTATAGCGTCAGGAAGAAAAACCCGTTTTCATTGTTTTTAAGATGTATTCTGCTATTCGGGACGGAAACAAATCCAACAAATCAAAAACCATGGCAATCGGTCCAGCCGTTCTCGAGTTATAAGTGTTGTAACAAACACGACTTTCTTTTATATATATAGATTGGTTAGCCCTTGGCATAATCTCACCTGATGGTAAGTGACGATGTTGCCGAAGATGGAAGCGGGCTAACCAAGATTCCCCAACGCAATGGAGAACTGGCTATCTTATATTCAAGCCGGAACACATTAATGTTGTTAACACAGATGTTTGGCGGAAAGTCTTAGATAAGATGGTGGTAGCTAGCCAGGTGGGCTTAGAAAATGCCCTACCACCAACCAAACCGAGTCTTACAAGTGACCCCACCGGGATCGAACCCGCGACCTCGTGGTGT
This sequence comes from Coleophora flavipennella, assembly GCA_947284805.1. Taxonomy (NCBI): domain Eukaryota; kingdom Metazoa; phylum Arthropoda; class Insecta; order Lepidoptera; family Coleophoridae; genus Coleophora; species Coleophora flavipennella. Next base: position 12,067,354 of record OX369308.1, read on the forward strand.
GAAGCGAATGGAATAACCATTACGCCACGGAGGCGGTAAAACTTCTCGTTGACCTAGAATCATGAAATTTGGCAAGAAGCAAATTCTCACAGCACAAGAAAAAAATCCATAACTTTATTTTTAATAATATTATATTTTTGTTATAAAAACTATATCTACTCGCATATTGTAAAATTCGATTTATTAACTTCAAAAGGAGATCTTGACATACTTTAATGAACACCAAACAGATTAAAATATATAAGGTCTAACAAAATTAGCTGAAACTATTTTAACTGGTGCTTCTACCCATGAAACTGAACAACTTTCCCCATAGAACCCTTGGTCAAATTAAAAACAAATTTTTGAACTTCCCATACTAAGTTGGCCGATCAGCTGATCGAGTTAGTATGGGAGGGCCAAATATTTTTTTTGCGATTTGACTATGGGTTCCATTTGGAAAGTTGTTCAGTTTCACGGGTAGAAGCACCAGTTAAAATAGTTTCAGCTAATTTTGTTACACCTTATATATATATATATATATATAAAACTTTTTCTCTACCAAATTAATGTTATAAAATATTTTTTTAACCATTTCGATACAGGACAAATCCAAGTAGTTAATATCACCTAGGAGATTCAATTATTTATTTATTTTCTAATGGAACGCATATGCGGGGCGCGCCATTTTTATAACATTACAAAAAAGTTTTTATTGCATTTTTTTCTTTCGTCATTGTTTTTACCTATCTGTCAAAGAGAATTAAATTACTATTTTTACTGTCTGTGGCAGCGCCCGTTTAGCGCATGCGCGGTGATGTGCTCGGTTTTGGTGCTGGTACGTTTGGCTGTAGGTACCTACTGAATTTCATGGGATTTTTTTTTACTCTTTTATAACAATAAGCACCGCTCCGTCAGGTACACACACACACTAACGAAAATGTGTATTTACGATAAGCGCTCGTAGATTGCAACATCTATAACTTTGAACTTTAATTTAGTAGGTACAATCCCAATATATGAGATTAGATAAAATAGCATATGAAACTTCACGTAACTAGGTAACTAAACTTCATTATAATACCTGTCATTATGTAACAGTTTCTTAAACTACTATTTTGTTATTACAAACAGAGATTTGTATAAATATAGCATATCTCTGATTACAAACATACATTTGCAATTTGTTTCGCTGATGTGTTTTGGGCTCTGCTGCACCCAAATGTGTGGTGGCCCTCCCCTTATGTATAGCATATCTCTGGTGGTGGCACGGAAATTTACTTAGGTGCATGAGTCGAGGTCACACTTGCCATTTTTTTTTCAATAAACTGTGCGGCAGCCCGTACTACTTATTTTAATACATGCAATTCAATACCTCCAACCATATTTTGTAAGTAAATCGCAAGTTTCAATTTAATTTGTAGGAGAACCACACAAACACGATTTTTCTCAAACTAATAGGTATTTTTATGTAATAGATAAACATAAGAAACTCCGGCATGAAAAGTTTCATCAGAATCGTTACATCCGTTTTTAGAAGAAGAAAAACTGTTTTTGTTGTGTGACAGCTACTCTTCGGTTTGACGGTAAGAAGAAATTTTTGATAATCCCTCAAATAAATAATTTAAAATAAGTACCAAATTTGGTCCCAATTGGCCTAAAGATATAACGTCAAGCATAACGGACGGACGCACGCACGCACGCACGGACGGAATTGAGATATTCCGTTTTTCATTATATGTTAATGATTTATACCAAATTTTCACGAAAATTGGAAAACTTTTTTTCGCGATAACAATACTTCCTCTAACCTACGTACGTACGTACCGTACTACGGTGTCGAGAAAGTAAAAATTGGTGATATTTGATCGCAAGAATAGGGATGACGAATGCTAGTCATTTGAGTTACTTTTTATCATCTGTCAAAAATGACATTTTGTTCTAAAAATGTTTGAAATACCTAGGCGTGACGTCATAGCTTTGCAGCGTCATTTATGTACTCATTTTGTGATTTTGGTGAAATAAGAATCGAAGACTTGATGGAAAACAAAACGAGTAAGGTTTTCCGAAGTTTGAGTAAGAGTTCATAATTAATTTCTGATGCTGTCGTCATCCCACGTCTGTGAGTACACCACAGTAGCATTTCTGTTGGTGCTGTTCCGGTAATGTTTTTTTTTCGGTAAGTGGTTTGTATACAGAGTAAGTTTGTATAGTTTTTGTTTGTTTAGATATCCATAATCCTTTGATTCTATTGATATACAGGTGTATATGCCGTAAACTATCTTCCTACTTTGTCTTTTGAATGTTATATGTGGTGTGTCAAGTTTTATCTTTAGTAGCACGCATTACACATAGGAACATTGCAAGTAAGGGCGAAGTATTGATTGGAACAGTCAGTTGTCTGTCTTTTCCTTTACGTGTAAAGAGTAAAGAAAATAACTACACTTTTTCAATGGTTTTGCGTTTCAACAAAAAACTACTATGAAAGTATAAAAAATAATAACATTACTCACTTTTTATCATCACAACAAATATTATTGTACTTTTTTTTATTTATATTTCAAAATATTAGTCATAACTAGAGTTGAAAGTAACGGTGTAGACCTATCTTTGGCATTTTTTTTCTATCGAGCCTAAACTACTTAATCGTGTTTCTAATAGCTTTTGACTTTTTTTTTTATTTGAATAAGGCTTACCAACGGCATAAATATTACACGTTTCCATAACATAGTTGGGTCTTATTCTAATACAAATGCTTATTATAGGTGTACACAACATTGACATAAAATTATTGTTAAAACAACATGGAAAATACTAACTACGAAAAAGACTAAGACTTTCAGGAACATCATCAACAATAAGGGTATTTTTTTTCAACCTCGGGTTTTCTATCGTTTAGGAGTCATTGACGTCAAAACTAACAAAAATCTGTAATATGTATTACCGCCTCAATAAAAGCTTGTAATTGCTGGCCTGGTGGTCATGATGAATTATTACTCTTCTGTTATTAAAAGTACTCTCTACTTACCGATTGCTTTAACGGTGAAGGAATACATCGTGAGGAAACCTGCACATCTGAAACCAGATGTGTATGAAGGTCGCGTTGCACACGTCCATAGGTGTAAATCTAAATGCCCTACACGTGACCGCGGGACGAAGTAACTACGAGTATTATCTCATCTGTGCCGCGGGTGATGCCGCGGTAAATGCAACACCAGGCAACCGCCGTCTATCCTTTGGATAGCACGGTTAATTGTGTCACACGATAAGAGAGAGAGAGAGAGAGAGAGAGTACTTCCCTGCAGTTCAAGTTTCTTCATATAAAAATGATATAGCTCACTACAATACTGATAATGGAGCTTTACAACTCTGAGATTTTATTGTAATAATTTAGATTTTTACACAAAATAATGTCAATTTTTCTTCAAACGAACATATTGTATTACGACCAACATGTTTCTTGACACAAACTGCGTTTTTAAGTGCACTTGCGTGACAGCTACAAAGGCATGGGTATCCACTACCAAGAAGAGAAAGTGACTTATTTTCCTGTATAGGCTGCCATTAAAAATAAAGAGGTCTGTAGGAGAACCAAAGTAACCGACATAGCCCTCAGAATCTCTAAACTTAAGTGGCAGTGGGCGGGACATATAACAGATTGGCGTTGGGGTGGAAAATTTTCAAGTGGCGATCGCGCACCGGTAGACTTAGTGTAGGAAGGCCTCCCACGATGCGGGCAACGCAGGACTGCTCGTTATGGAAATCCTTGGTGGAGGTTTTTGTCCAGCAGTGGACGTCTTTCGGCTGATGTAATAGGATGTACCAAATGGGTGAAGTGAAGAAGCTGTTAACTGGGGCTTTTAATCGTAACACAGAAAAACTTTACCCAAGAGACCTAAAGACAATTAGAAAAAAATAGGTTTTGTGTTCCTTGTGGTAAGTTACTTTACTTTACTTTTTAACCCCCGACGCAAAAAGAGGAGTGTTATAAAATTAACGTGTGTATTCGTGTATCTGTGTGTCTGTCTATGGCATCGTTAAACGATTGGACCGATTATGATGCGGTTTTTTTTGTTTGAAAGCTGAGGTGATCAGGGTGGCTCTTAGCTATTCTCTTTATATATATAAATCTTCTGTCCGTGTGTTAGTCATTGAACTCTTCCTAAACGGCTGGACCGATTTTGATGAAATTTTTTGTGTGTATTCCAGGGGGTTTGAGGATGGTTTGGATTCACAAATCAGCCCGCCAGATGGCGCTGGTAGTGTAGCGTATTGTAAGGTGATACGAAGTTCGCCGGGACAGCTAGTAATTTATATAGATCTGTCCAGCCGTTTGGATATGCTTGAAGAGCTCTTATCTTGGTGTGAAGGGATGTGGGCAACTTATACGGGTCTGATCGGTTGTAAATTTTTTGCCCTGTAACTGTAATAAAATTGAAAAAACATGGTAACCTTGACCTCATGCTGCATCATCTCCTGGAATCTGCAGGATACTCAACTCCTCACCAACTTACAGCAGACGTATCGTGTTTGGGCTGATTGGAATTGTCTCAATGAATACGTGTTAGATAGAACATGAAAACCTTGACCTGATGCTGCAGCATCTCCTGGAATCTGCAGCATACGTCCTCGCCAACTTACAGCAGAGGTATCATGTTTGGGATACGTAAAGTTTAAAAAGCATGAAATAAAAATTGAATTAAAAATTTTAAAAATCTAAAAAGGAGAAAATAATGTCTTGGCCCGTTATCTATATATCTATCTATCTATAATATAATAAAACTGTAACGGGGCCGTGTCTGTACATGAAATATTTTTGGAAAATAATAACTGTGGTGGACATTACTAACGATACAGAGACCAAAACAACAACTTTTGGAATTTTTGTCTGTCTGTCTGTCTGTCTGTCTGTCTGTATGTTCGCGCATCACGCAAAAACTACCGGGCCGATTTTGATGAAATTTTGTATGGTGGTTCCTTATAGCCCGGGTTAACATATAGGATACTTTTTATCCCAGAAAATTCAAGAGTTCCCGTGGGAAAATCAAAAGTATTCATTAATAGAATGGCTCACCACGCAAATGTGGCTTGACCTATTACAATGAAATTTTACACGTTGATACCCTTATCGCGAACTAAAACTGGGACATTGTGAATCCCAAAAAAATTACAGGAATGCGAAAAATTGTATCTTTAGAATGACTCAACGTAAAAATATGAAACCTTTACATAGGGATGGGGTGTTTCTGACCATCATTGTATAGTCGGGTATTCTTTATCCCGGAAAACTAAAGAGGTCCCGTGGGAAATTATCTATAGATACTTACAATAATATCACTAGAGTACTTTTTTCTATATATTAGCTACACATACCATACATTATAATCTTAGTAGCAGAATGTCAACAGATGGCACTGCAGGGATAATAAAACGCGCTTTTACAGGGATAATAAAAGTTGTATTAAAACATTAAAATATTATTTCATACCTTTGAGTGGATTTCTTATAAGTATTTTTCAGCATACGCTACTTTAAACTCTGGAAGTATGGTACGATAGCGATGTGTTTCATAGACGAACAGAGAGGTATTTTTTTACAGATTCCAATCGTGTAAAAAAATAAAAACACATAAATCGAGTTTAGCATCTTTTAACAGGAGGCACAGATATGGGAACTCTTCTGACGGCGACTATTTGCGTGTGGCAGTTGCTCTCCGCCTGCAATATCAATATCTGTGAACCTCATCAATGTATTTGCGGGTCCACGGCGGAGGCAATTGGCCATCACTCACTGAGTTGCATTCGTGTTTGTGAAGATTCCCACGTCACCAATTCCTTAATGACCTCACTCGGAGGGCACTGGTCTCGGCCAGATGGAATTGATTCCAGACAGAATGGAATATTCCATTTTTGATGCAGCCGCCGGCCGGGCTTTAGTCGATCTGATGGCAAAAGGCCGGAGGGTTTAAACAGGTGCTATGGCAGAGAGGAACGCGTCTGCTTTGGGAAGCCACTTTTTCTGCCTCACTCCTCACCCGTACGGTACTGCTGCTCAATTTGCGGTGAGAAAGAAGCATAATAAGTACTCGGTCTTGGAGGCAAATTACTGCTTTGTGCCACTGGTCTGTGAGACAACCGGCTGCTGAACCCTCAAAGGCCTTTGCCTCACAAAGGAGATTGTCCTTCGCCTTTGAGAGAGGAGATGTGACGTGAGGTCCTACCTGCTGCTAAGGTTGTCTATTGCCATCCAGCGCGGCAACGAGAAGTGCGTCTTGGGCTCCTTTGGAGCTGATACGACTCGAGGATTTGACCCATATTAATATTGTTAGGAAATTTTATTACTAGATTGATACTTATAATGATTTGAATTAGTTTTTTGATAATATAGGTATATGTGTTATTTCATCATATTAGAGTTTATATACGTCCACACCAAGGGGCTCGACCTGCCCTGAGTTAGGGCGATCTGGCCTTAGACGATCACGCGGGTCCATTGCGGGTTGATTGACTTCACACATAAGCTTCGAATTTCTTCGCAGGCGTGTGCAGGTTTCCTTACGATGTTTTTCTCACCGTAAGAGCGTTGGATAAACGTACATACCAGTATGAAATCGATATTCGTATAGATATTGGTAAGTGGCAGGATTCGAACCACTGCCTTCCGGACAGGAGGTAGTGGCCCTAACCGTTTTGCCACGGACGCTCTATATTTTATTTAAGATTTAGAAATCCTTACTTAATATTATAAATGTGAAAATGTGTTTGTTTGTTTGTTACCTGTTCACACTTAACACCTCTACCAATCTTGATGAAATTTGGCATGCAGGTAGCCTGTATCACTGGAAATGAAATAGTCAACCTTTTATTTGTGGAAATCATCATAGCCCGATGCAGTTCCTGAGGAAACTAAAACAATACTCTTTGTTCGTTTTATTTAAAATCGTAACAAAAAAATTAATTGTTGTGATTTTTAGCACAGAGATGAGGTGGAAAATGGTATAATTTACTAATAAGTATATCCTGACATAGTTCCCGAGGGATCTGGGGACAACTGTTTTCTACGCTCGCGCACGTCGGTGGCGTCGCAACGGAGCAACGGATTAAAGTGATTTTTTGTATAGAATTTGTTGAGGGGGTGGGAAGTGACAAAGACTGCTAATCCGAATAGCCCGATACAGTTCCTGAGGTACCTGGAGAAAACTCATGTCCACGCTTGCGAGCTGATTGCGGCTGGCGCACCACTCACCCTCAAAAAGAGTCATAAAAGCTATGTCCACGTGGGCGAAGCCGCGGGCAAAAGCTAGTGTTTAATATAAGTAGTTATATTTTGATCTAAGAGGAACGCTAAGTTGTAACCCTACGCGACGAAAATATAACTATTAACTACTTAAAATAAACTTAAAGGGCCAACAACAATAAATAAAAAACAACTTTAGCCGGCTAATCTTAAGTTTATGTTCACTCTCACCTTTAGCCGTAACATATATAAAGTATAAGCTCATTTCGGAAAATCTAAAAATACTTCTATGTACAAGCTTTTATTTGAACAAAAAAATAGTTTGTATTTTTCTCAGCAAATAAAATTGATATTCTTATTGACGTTTGATACCTATATTATAGGAATGCATAAAAAATAACTGATCCGTTATCTTTGGAATTAATGACGTCACTTAGCTAACCATGCATTGTCATCCAAACTAAACGTGATCGCAAAATTTCAGCTAAATCGCAAACCGGAAAGTGGCTCAAATTTAACTTGCAAATTTTAAAACGGCCAACTTACATAGGCACATATATAAACGAATCATCATCATCATCATATAAGCCGGAAATCGTCAACTGCTATAAACGAATATTTCAAGTTTAATAAAAGCTTATAAAAAAATTGACGCTCCATACAAAATACACAAAAATTGGTCAATCAGCTGATCGATTTGTAGGTAGGTATGAAGACTTTAAATTTTAACAAAAAAAATTAACCGTAATTGGTAAGCATTTGACATCATCTCACCTGATGGTAAGTGACGATGATGCCGAAGATGAAACCGGGCTTATACCAAGATTCCTCAACGTAATGGCGCTGGCTTTTTTATCTACAAGCCGGAACACATCAATGTTGATAACATTGATGCTTGGCGGGAAGCCTTAAATAAGATGGTGGTAGCTAGCCGGGCGAGTTTAGAAAATTCCTTTCCACCACCCAAACTGAGTCATAACAAGTCAGACTCCGCCGGGAATCGAACCCACGACCTCCTGATGCGAAGCTAATGAACGTTACCATTACGCCACGGAGGCGGTGAAACGTTAACGGTTAACGTCTCTAACACCAATTTTGTTACACCCTGTGTAGTATCTTTTAGGAACAAGTTAGTGAAACTGAGCAGGGCAAATCGTCATTACGAGTACTTCGATGAGGTGTGTGCGCAGCATTTGTGCGGTACAGCGGCGCACACGCATTGCGTTACGCAACCGCGCGGGCACTTGTGGACATCTCGAGTATTAGATAAATACATGTCAGATGATGCAGGGATTCTACAAAAAAAACGTTACGCCATAATTTCTTAAATAATTATGAGGGCGAATAATTTTTATAGTTGCTTTTGAAATGTTGCAATGTAATAGTTTGTACAACACGCATATAATTATATCGACAAGCTGAGAAATTGAGTTGAGAAATGGCAGTAATGTAGGTATATAGCTTAAGTTTTTTTTTCACGCGTTTTCCGGGTTTAAAGCTACTTCGAACTATACACGAACAAAGTCGCGGGTAACGGCTAATAATACATATATTTATGTAGTATTTTTTTCATTCATTAACTCATATTATTAGAAATCGTAGGCAATTTGGCACGCAATGTAGAATTTGTACATTTGAATTTACACAATGAGTTTGACCGACAAATTATATTGAAAATGTCAAAAATAACTGCAAAAAAATGAAAATAAAACTGTGTTTTTGTTTTTTTTATTATGTTTAAAAATGTCTGAGATATTAAAAATCAAAGTACGGCTCTTCTGCGAGAAGCGAGTCCGGCAAAACCGGGCAGCCGGGCGCTCGATCGCTCGCAGTGACGTCATAGCAAGTGTCATATTAAAGCGCTCATACTGCGTGCATGATTGACAAACCGTAACATTTAAAACTGTGTTTGTAGCCAAAGTAAATGCCAAAATACTGCAGTGTGCCTATTTGTTATGAAAGTACAGCTTAAAAACACCCAATAAACTGTTTTTTCATTTTCGTATCAAGAGCACCCTACTACTGCACGGCGCACCCAACTTACCTATTTTCCAGCGCAGGAGAACGCTGGACGCCAGACCGCGAGCGTGCGCAATCTCGAAAATTATCTTTGGTAATACTGAATGTAAACTTTAGCACCATTTACAAGCAAAAAGTACGAATGTATAACTGGCATTAACATAGCAAGGTGGAGGCGAGCAAAGCATTTTCTACGATTATATTCAAAATAAAATACAATCTTTGGGACCTTGATTTCACCTCAAAAGTTCATCATCATAAGTACTTTAAAATATCAAAAGGATCTATTGTCACCGGGAATACAGCTTCATACCAAATTTCAACTCAATCGGACCCCTGGAACTCACTCATTGATCGCAAGATTTGAAACTACTTAAACAAACTAACATACGTACATACATACAAAGAGTTAAATAAAAGATTTAAAAAAAAGGATTTTTCGAAATATTCTTGTTTACCAAAAAGTTTAAGCCCCATTATTATTTTGCATAATTGTTTTATCGCGTAGTTGCTCCGGAAATTATACGGCGTGTAAGAGAAGAATATTCTCGTATTGCGCAACAAAACGACCAATTATGGAGATAAAATGTTGCGTACGTTGCGTCGTTGCGGTGGCGGACAAAGTAAGATGCCGACCAACACATTAACACAATGTTTGACTTAAGCACACTCAAGTTGAACTAATACCTTTTTACGCGATTGCCCACAAAAAGGAGTGTATTGTTTTCAGGTCCAATGTAGTTTGTATGTATGTTTTTTTTTCTACGATATCTTCTAAACACAGCGTAGGTGGCGTAACGGCTAGGGCCGCCGCCTCCTGTCCGGGAGGTCGTGGTTCCAATCCTGCCACGTATACCAATGTGATTTCATATGTACGTTTATCCGACGCTCTTACGGTGAAGGAAAATATCGTGAGGAAAACTGCACACGCCTGCGGAGAAACTCGCAGGTTGTGTGTACAGTCGACCAACCCGCACTGAGATTGCTTGGTCGACTAAGGCCCGAATGCCCTAATACAGGATAGGCTCGAGCCCCTCGGTGGGGACGTATATGAGCTGATATGATGATGAGCGCAGGACCGATCGTTGTGGAAATCCTTGAAAGAGGATTTTGTTCAGCAGTGGACATCGTTCGGCCTAATTATGATGATAAGTATTAGGCATTGAAAATGATATTTTCGTTGATGTAGGTTAGGTACGTAAAATTTTATTATTACAACGCATATTCAATTACTTAGGTACAGTTGTGTTGCATGCAACTGTAGTTACACTTTTGACACCAAATTACAGGACCTTGCTCGTATGCCGACTGGTTAAACCACAATAAGTGAATGTGACCCCACTTGGCTACCGAAAATAAACCTGTTTTTGGCGCTTAATACGCAATTAAGCATGCGTTATTGTGTTAACGATAAAGTATGGTATTGGTAATGCCAAGTCACATAAGGAAGTCAAAGAGACGTGCACTAAATATTTAAATATTTATGTAACTTCTTACTTTCTTCAACTCCACATAAGAATGTAAATAATGTACTTACGAATCTTGTAAGGGTAATCAAATCAGCTGATACGATACGAATACTGATATTATTTGAAAAATGTTGTGGCCTGCTGCGCTACGCGATGGACCGACAACCTGATCAAGGTCGCGGGCAGCCACTGGTTGCGGGCAGCGTAGGACTGGTCATTGTGGAAATCCTTGAGGGAGGTTTTGTCCAGCAGTGGACGTCTTTCAGCTAATATGATGATGATGATCGCCGATACCTAATGCAACTAACTAACGCGATTTTTATTTTTAAAATTTTTGGTTTGTATAGTGATATACAATCGAAATAACAAAATTTTTTTTCAACCAAAGCTATATCTCCGAACCTATCAAGATTTTTTTTAAAACGCCATTTTATTTCCTCTTAAATTGAGATCACGGTTCCTAAGAGCGTTTTTCTCTAAAAGATAGAGATAGTAGATAGTTTAGAATTTCCCGATACTGAAAAAAACCAGGATATGTATGTTAGTTTGTAAAGGTCAGATTTTGCAAATGATTTTAGAAATGTTTTAGTGCGACTTTCAGGGGTCCAATTGAGCTGAAATTTTTTATGAAGCCGTATTCCCGGTGACAATAGATTCTTTTGGTATTTTGAAGTTGATTTGATGATGAACTTTAGAATTTAAATTTATTCACTTATTTTATTTTAGGTAGATATTTTATTTTCAATAGAATCGTATGAAAAACTGTGCTCGCCTTTTATTTTGAATTTGGAAGCGTATATTTATATTCAGATACTAGCTGTCCCGGCGAACTACGTACCGCCTCACATTACATTACACTGCCCTACCCTACCCTACTCTACACTACACTACACTACACTACACTACCCTACACTACACTACCCTACCCTACACTACCCTACCCTACACTACTCTACCCTACACTACACTACCCTACCCTACACTACTCTACCCCACTACTCTACCCTACACTACACTACCCTACCCTACACTACCCTACCCTACACTACCCTACCCTATCCTACATACACTACACTACACTACCCTACACTACCCTACACTACACTACACTACACTACCCTACACTACACTATCCTACACTACCCTACCCTACCCTACACTACCCTACCCTACCCTACACTACCCTACCCTACACTACACTACCCTACCCTACCCTACCCTACCCTATCTTACCCTACATAAGAACCTTCTCCTGACAATAACGAACTCGACAAAAAAATAATTAACGAAATCGGTCCAGCCGTTCTCGAGTTATGCGCTTACCATCACATTTTGCGATTCATTTTTATGGTACAGTGAAAAAAAACTTTTTTCAAAAAAAGCTTGTATCTAACAGTATTTATGTTTTTCCTCATATTATTTAGACCTCCTGCCAAAACTTCACAGCGGCCTTAACTCGAAAGACCGTACTACTTTTTCCAAGAAAGGCATAATAAAATTAATCATCCTTCATGTAAGGTGACAACTTTGCCCTGAAAATCATATGACTTAGAAGATCAATTTTGGCACCTCCAAGGGACCGTAGAACTTAATATGTGATATTAATAAAACTTGCTAACCTTTACCTACCGTTTTCTGAGAAAAAGGATCGTAAAGACGGACAGAGGGACAATGAAGCACAGTGTTTTATGGGACCCTAAAATCGGACATCTACCTTTTTTGTCATTATTGTATAGAGTTTCAGCTTAGTTCAGATTCAGTTTCAGCCTGTACAAGACATGTATAAACATGAATCTACAGGTACTAAAATATTTTGTTGTGAATTTAATAATACCAGATGTAGGTTATTATCATATAAATTGTATAATTTGTAACTGATGTTAAAGGCTACATAAGTGCCTATTTTAACACTTTACTAGCCGTTTAATGAGTTAATGAGTGTCTTGAATATTATCACCTTTAGAGTGTAGTACCTATATTCTTATGCAATAATTTAGCCGCCTCAGAGGTGTACTAGTCAATCCATTCGCTTCACATAAGGGGGTCGTAGAACTCGTAGATTGGATTCCCGCCAGGGTCAAAATTTCTAAGATTCTGTAAGGTTGGTGGTTGAGCTTTTCATAAGACCGCCTGGCTAATTAGCAACCATCGTTTTATCTCAGTCTTGCCGACAAACGGCATTGATGAGTCCGACATGGAGATAATATACCTCCCATTGCGTTGAGGAATCTTGGTAAACCCACTTCCATCTAAGGCATCATCGTCACTTACCATTACACTGAAACCTTAATTTTACTACGGACGTGTTGATGATCTTGTTTTATTAAATTTGAAACATTTTTCTTCTTCTGTATGTTTGTAAGGCGTAAGTCGTGTAATGTTTACTAATATTGTAAATGTAAAAATGTGTTTGTTTGTTTGTTTATTTGTTACCTTTTACGCTTCAACACCTTGACCAATCTTCATGAAATTTGGCATGCAGGTAGCCTGTTCCACGGGAAAGGACATAGGCTACTTTTTGTCCCGTGAAAATAGCATAGTCCGATGCAGTTCCTGAGGGAATTGAAAAAATAGTCTTTTTGATTCATTTCTTTAACATCGCAACGGAACAATGGATTGTTGTGATATTTTGCACAGAGATGGTTAAGGGAATACCCGATCTGGGATAAGGATCTGGAGATAACTAATGTCTACGCTCGCGAGCCTATTGCGTCTAGCGCACTACTAACCCCCTAAGACAGTCATAAAAACGATGTCCACTCGGGTGAAGCCACCGGCTAAAGCTAGTAAAGTATATTTACTTCTTTTAAACCGACTTCCAAAAAGGAGGAGGTTCTCAATTCAACTGTATGTTTTTTTGTTTGGTTATCTTTTTAGATTGTGAACCGATTTTCATGAAACTTCTTTTATTCGATAGGGTATGCTCCCGAGTTGGTTCCATATAAATTTTATCAAAATCGGTCTTCTCCTATTTTATAAAATTAACAGCAAAGTAGAAAGAAAAATAACTTCCACCGAGTGGGAAGCTTACATAACCATAACCGACCTAAATCTCAGAATTGCTAAACATAAATTTCAGTGGGCAGAATACACAATAGCTCGAAGAATAGATGGCCGTTGGGGCAGTAAAGTTCTCAAATGGCGACCGAGCACCAGAACACGTAGCGCATTAGTTAGTAATCTAGTAGGTAATTTAGAAAGTTTTAATAAAATCGTTAGCGATTAAGGATAACGTACAAACTTGGGATTGTATGGTAGGTAAGTAGGTACGAGTAGGTATCTTATTACGATTTTTCCTGGAAAAACGATCCATCTCGTCACAGAATTACAATATAGGCAATATCATAATACTGTGACCTTAAAATAGCGTAAAATTACAATAGGATACTATAAAATTTTACTAAAATTGTTAAATCCGTTTTACAAGCTTTTATTTAAATTACAATGTATGTATGTTTGTTCGGGTGGAATCTTGAATATATAGATAGATAAACCGTTTAATTACCGACCAGGCACAAAAAAAACAATAAGTAAAAGGTTAGTAACAATAAATTAAAAAAAAGAAGATTACATCACTAAGACTAACTTATAGCTACTTACTAATAAATACAATAAAATTACAGTAAGCCGCAGGCTAGTGAAAAGGTCCTGGCTCAGCATATGTTATAGGTGAATGCCCATTTAACGCTGATATTCTGCCAGGGCCCTCGCCATTCTGTGCACCGTGACAGTATACTAATAACAGAAATAATAAATCACAAAAAAAAACCTATAAGCTACCTGCAGATTAAACTATACAAGTTCGCAGTTGCTTACTTCTACAGTAAATAAATTTTGCATGCATATGTACCAGGAGCGTTCAATAATATATCTACCGGTTTCTGACACCACTTCAAAAGGACGCCCGACGCGAATGTTTCCAAAAGAACTTGGACCTCATTGGTGACAACCCAGGAAGTTTTTGTTTAATGACTGGTGACAGGAGACGAAATGTGGGTTTACCATAGAGATCTCGAGTTAAAAATAGAGTCCATACAGTGGAAGCACAAATCTTCACCCACCCCTAAAATGTTTAAAGTAGAAAAATCTGCAAGCAAGGTCATGGCCACTGTTTTTTGGGATGAGAAAGGACTTTCACTGCTGGAGTCCATGCCACATAAGACTACTATAAAGGGAGAGACCTACGCTAGTACCATAAATGCATTGCGAGATTCTATCAAGGAGAAAAAACGCGGAAAGCTCACATCAAACATTCTGCTCCTTTACGACAATGCTCCGGTGCACATGTGTGCAGAAGCACAGGCCGCCGTTCGAGCATGCTGGTTCCAACAGCTCAACCATCCACCCTACAGCCCTGAACTAGCCCTGTAGGATTATTTTCTATTCCGAACCTTGAAAAAATTCCTTTGAGGGCAACGATTTTCTTGTGATGAAGAGGACAAGGAAGCTGTTGCCACTTAATTTGACGCGTAACCAAAGGATTTTTTTTCCAAGGGTTTTAAGTCATTGCAAGAGAAGTAGACCACGTGTATTGAGCTTAGCGGAGATTACATTGAAAAATAAAAATAAACTCTTTTTACTGTAATGTCTTTTTCTTAACTAGGTAGATAAATTATTGAACGCTCCTCGCGTGACAATTAAAGTCAGATTTTTTGAAAATTATTTTTAATAAAAATGTCTTTTTTATGGTAAGTACATACATAAAATTAAAATACATTTACATACCTACTACTTTATTACTAAAATATATGCCATGTTCAATAGAAAGACATAAAATGTAAATATAAGAACAGTGCGCAACATGTTATCGAGGAGGCATCACGAAATCGCTGGTGTACGCCACGCAACGCGCATGCGCTAGGGTTCCGCATCATTTGGGCACACCCCGGACACTACATACAACGGTTGGGGAAATGTCATTTCTAAAAACAAATGACGCGACAAATAAAATCACGGCGTTCGAGAATCAAACTATAACCAATCTGTATCAATCTGGGTGACGAGGGGGTGAGGTCGGAATCTAGAGAGCGACAGGGAGTGTCCATACTGTATGTTAGTCCTAATATATATACTTTGATTTGGGTGAACCATCCACCACGTCCACGATTCACGGACCCACGTAGGTAATTGATATTAAACAAATAAAAAATTTCAACTAATGTAGCCTTGCCTGGCAATTTTCATTGTTGGTTAAAAACATAGATGAAAGATGTGTATTTTCATTGTTTCTTTTAGAATATAATTTAATTGTGAAACTGACATAAATTTTTAATAAAAAGAAAAAGCGACGAAGGTTATATAAAGGTTCAACGTCACCCAAAATTCTCGGAGTTTCCCTACTAAAAGTACTGTTTTGCCGACCATATATAGGTATTATGAAAAAAAAGCTCAAGTTAATATGATTCAGCAACGCAACCAGAACTACGAGCGACGTTGGCTCCGGCGCTTCGCCAGAATAAGAAATTACGAGATTCGTTCCTCATGATCTCCTGATCCATAAAAACCGACATAGCTCTCAGAACAGCTAAACTTAAGTGGCAAAAAATTAGGCAGTAAAGTTATCGTGTGGTAACTGCACACTGGAAGGCGTAGCAAAGCAGAACTCCCAACTCGGTGGATCAATGACTTGGTGACTCATGATCTACTGATCCAAAAAAAACGGACAAAGCTCTCAGAATGACTAAACTTCAGTGGCAAAGAATGAGGCAGTAAAGTAATCTAGTGGTGACTGCACAATGGAAGGCGTAGCGAAGGCAGAACTAACTTGGTGGACCAATGTATTGGTGAAGGTCGCGGAAAGCCGCCGAAAGCAAGCAGCTCAAGACCGGTCGTTGTGGAAATCCTTAGTGGAGGCCTTTATCCAGCAGTGGACGTCATTCGGTTAATGTAAGACTTGGTATGGTTGGCGGTTAGGACTTTCTTTAGCCCGCCTGGCGAGCTACCACAATCATATCTAAGTCTCGCCGCCAAACATCAATGTTAACAGCATTGATGTGTTCCGGATAGCCGTTCTTCATTGCGTTAGGGAATCTTGAAAGCTCGCTTCTATCTTCAGCATCATCAATTGTCATTTTAACTGAAAAGTTAAGGTTTGTTTATGAAAATTTGATTATTTTAAGTAACTAATTTGAATTATTTTATATTCTATTAACGGTTATTTTTGTGATTTTTGAAGTTCGTAAACCTGTCAAAACTTTTTACAGTATAACATCGAATATTTTTTTCAGAGAAATAATAAAACTTGCATCAAAACTTTAAATCGCCTTTTTTTAATAGCAGTTTTTATCTTCTATCTTCTAAATAAATAAGTTGTCCTGTAAATAACTAGGTCTGTGACTGTTTGTGGGCATCTAAAAGTATTCTGTTTTGCCGACGTTACGGTATACAGTTTTGCCGACTATAATTGTAACAAGAAGCTTCAGATAATATAAATAAAGAACGCAACCCAGAGCAACGATTCTGATCTGAAATAACCGTATGTCAGTGTTTAGGTGATATACAAGAGTAGATTAGAACAAGGTGGGGTCTAGGTGGGGCAAGGCCGGCTGTTTAGTTTTGATTTTTAAGGCAACGCGCAAGCCAAGCGAGCGAAACAAGCGTGCTGCGAATTATCTTTGCTCGTTGTCCTGGGTTGCGTTGCTAAGTCATTTTATTTTATTAATTTTTATTTTATTTATTAAGGAAAATCAACAACCTTTAATTATAGTAATATTAAAAACAGTACAGATTTTTATGATGGGCCTTTACAGATTTTCACGAACATTACATAAACAGTATAAGTCGTGCAAAAGTGAACAATATAGCAGTTATATAGGTAAAAACCTAAGTATCAATTAAATCACAAAATCTTTTGTTCATTAATTACTTAAATTAAGTTTAACTTCATAAATCATAACATATTAACTTCTGCTGAGTCATTTAGAATACCACTTAGTTTTTAGAAGACAAGAGTGTTATTATAAAGATGACGCTTCAATTAGCACCCTTCTTTTTTCCTTATAATAATTGTACAAAAACCCTTTATTATTTAAAACTCTACGGGTCCCTCAATAAGCAACCGAATACGCTTGGCTTGACATTTTTAAAAACATGCAGATGTTATGTCTATCTTTTAATTAGTGTAATAATAGCACAGATTGTAAATACATTTTATTACCTTACGTAAGGTGGGTCACAGGTCACGCTCTCACGGAGCGGCTCGTGTAGTTTAAAACAACGTTGTTGTGCTTATTTTTACAAGCTTACATTTAACTGGTAATGTTCGCATGTAAGTCTTCAAATCTTGCGATCGATTTTAAAGAGACGTCCAGAGGTCCGATTGAGCTGAAATTTGGTACGAAACCGTATTCCCGGTGATACGGTTTTTGGTATATTTTGAAGTTGATCTGATAGTGGACTACGAAAGTGTATTTTTTATAGAATGTACGCAATGTTTTCAATCAAACCATAGGAAATACTACAGTACGGGCCCACCTCTCAGCCCGGATTTTTACCCGAAGGAGGCTTATGTTATTTGATGAATGAATGTATGTTTGTATGTATTTTTAATTTATGTGTCGTAAGATTCGTTTTGATCCTGTGAGTGACATTGGATATTTTTTTACCCGACTGGCTAAAAAAGAGTGGTTTAATTTTAGTAGTCAGGTTTTAATTTTCATCATCATATCAGCCGAAGGAAGTCCACTGCTGGACATAGGCCTCCCCCAAGGATCTCCACGACGACCGGTTCTGCGCTGCCCGCATCCAGCGGCTTCCCGCGACCTTCACCAGGTCATCGGTCCACCGAGTGGGAGGCCTGCCTACACTACTTTTAATTTTACTTTATTTAAATTTGGAATCATGCTCACTGAACTTAAAAACTCTTAATAAATGAAAGCTTATTTTAAGGTTTTTAGAAATATACTTTTACGAATTTTAGTAGAGCCTATATAAGTATTATATTGTTTGATTTTCTCACTGTGATTAGACTCTATATTTTTATTAGTTTTAATTATAAGTATTTAAAAATAAAAGTAAATAAAAGAAAATTATATATTTTCAAGTAAAGCAAACGCAATCAAGCACAGATTAACTTATTTATATTACAAATACGCATTTTGAAAAATTTCACTTGAGATTAGGGGGGGCGGGAGGCAATCGAGCCAAATCTCGCGACATCTCACCAGGGGGGAGAGAGGGTCGAAGAATCACCGAAATCACCTCACGTAATTAATGGACGCTCCCTTTAGTATATTTGGAGGTTATAATACCAGCTATTGTCCCCGGCTTTCACCACGTGGGTGTCATAATAATGTAGGTTTCCGTAGTGATTACGAGAAACCCTTATTAGATCATTCATTCTGTCTGTCTGTCAGAAACTAAAAACTGTGACGTAGTAGAAGCTCTCAATTGAAACAAATTGGAGTAGACTCATTGCGGAAATTTTCACTACGCACTTGTCTCTAACGATTCTAATGACACTTTATGACAGCTCATATACGACCCCACTGACGGGCTCGATCTACCCTGAATTAGGGTGATCGGGCCACGCGGTCCCAGTATGGATTGGTCGACTTCACACACAACCTTTGAGTTTCATCGTGGTAGTTTGTTATTCTGGTAGTTTTTATCCATAAATATAACAGGTAACAAAGTACCTCCATTTGTAAATTTTTCATCAAGTCTGATACACCTCTTTTCTGTACTACTATAGGAGGGCGTATTTTATGCTGATTTATGTATGTCATATCTCCGTAGCTCGTAGAACGGATTCAGGCAGTAAAGTTTTCCAGGGGCGACCGCACACCGAAAAATTTCTTTGCGTAGGCAAACCTTCGGCTCGGTGGACCGATGACCTGGTGATGGTCACAGGAAGCCGCTAGAGATGCGGGCAGCGCAGATCCGGTTGTCGTGGAAATCCTTAGGGGAAACCTATGTCCAGAAGAGGACGTCCCTCGGTTGAATTAATGAATGAGAAATGTATGTCACAAGGTGATAGGACTACCAAAAAAAAGACGTGTGGCACTCGGGGACTGCCGCGGTAAAGCTATTGCATAGTATTTTTTATCAACTTATGCAATTATAATTATTTATTTATTTTTTATTTATGCAGTATTTACCAGTACTACCTATATAGTCCTTGGGGCGCGGGATGTTTATGTAATAAATTAACACTAAGAAAGTAAAGAAAGTTAAATCATCATCGTCATCGTCCACCATCGCGACCACAATCACGACCACCATCGCGACCACCATCGCGACCGCCATCGCGACCACCATCGCGACCAATCGCGACCACCATCGCGACCATCATCGCGAGCACCATCGCGACCACGATCGCGACCACCATCGCGACCACCACATGACCACCATCACCACCACCATCACCATCATCATGATGGATAGATAGATGGCACTGTAAGTTTTTTAGAACTCAACATATTTTTTTTGGGGTGTCAGGTTTTTTTCGTTACGAAATTTCTTGATTCGTAGTTATATATATTAGTACAAATATACAGTATGGACACTCCCTGCCGCTCTCTGGATTGCGACCGACCTCACCCCCTCGTCACCCAGATTGATACAGATTGGTTACAGTTTGGTTGTCGAACGTATAAGATTTCGCCGCCATTTTGTTTGTTCCGTCATTCGTTTTTTGAAATGTCATTTCTGGCCCGTTGTATGAAGTGTCCCAGGGTGTGCTTCTGTGGTGTATTACTTCATTGAGTTACTAACTCTTACCTACAAGTTTTTCGAGTTAAACGTCTACAGTTTCGCTACACTATACCGAATAATTTGAATACAGGCGCCATTACAGCATTGATTTAAAATATAAGAATGTGCGACTTCTCCAACACATTTTACTTTAAGTGTTCTTCGAGTTTGTCATAGAGTGACACATGTCAGTTCTGACTCATGAGGTCACTTGCTACTGAGGGCAAGTTGTTATTTCGAGGACCACAATAACGGTACCACTGCAATCCATCGTCGGTCCCGTCCTTACACAGTAAGTCAATTCAGTACATGAGTGAACTTGGCCCATTGTCCTGGGAATTTGGAGTTTCGTTCGCTTATGCGTGGCGTATGCATAAACGTAATCTGTTGTAATAGTAGGCCCTAAATAGGCCCCACTAGGTCAATGTCTCGTACGATGGACATTCCAGGAATGTTTAAAATATGTTGCTAAACTGTTGCTGTTCTTATAAAGAGAGATTTGCAGGGTTTTTTTGATACACAAATTTTTAAACCCTTGGCATCATCTTACCTGATGGTAAGTAACGATGATGCCGAGGATGGAAGCAGGTTTGTCAAGATTCCCGGAATCTTTAAGCCGGAACCCATCAATGTTGTTAACACTGATGTTTGGCGGCAAGACTTAGATTAGATGGTGGTAGCTAGGCTAGGTGGGCTTAGAAAATGCTCTACCACCAACCAATCCGAGTCTTACAAGTTGACCCCACTAAGAATCGAACCCGCGACCTCCTGGTGTGAAGCGAAGGGACTAACCATTACGCCACGGAGGCGGTTTGCGGAGGAGGTCCACAAGAGCAACGAAATACGTGATTGGAAATTTTACAGGGTTTTAACAAATGTCGTCATATCAGCTCATATACGTCCCCACTTAGGGGCTCGAGCCCACCCTGAAGTAGGGCGATCGAATCTTAGTCGACCACGCGGGTCCATTGCAGGTTGATCGAATTCACACTCAACCTTCTAGTTTCTTCTCAATCGTGTGCAGATTTCGTCGCTATGATTCCTTCACGGTAAGAGCGTCAGATAAACGTACATATGAAATCGGAATAAAAAAACACATTGGTACGTGGCAGGAATCGAACTACGATCTGCCGGTTAGCGCTCGTGACTGCTAGGCGGAGAGCCCTGGGTGCGTTAGTACCAATATATATACTTCGGTTCCGTATATCTGATACAAAAAAGGAATAGTGTGTCTGTCTATCCGGAAATAAAGTATAATTAAAGGTCTAAAAATCTGTTTGGAAAGAAGATGAAATTTATTTTGTACCTATATACATATATAGATATATAGATATATTTATACGTAAGTAATCTGTGAATCTATTGATTGTGAGCAAAGGGATTTAACAAATTTGGAAAACTTTTGCAATGAAAACAACCTATTTCTGAACCCTGACAAATGTAATTACTAATTATATTAGTTTTACCAGAAATAACATTCGAAAACCCCAAAAACTTTAAAGTACCAAACTATTAATATTGCATTGTCACCCGATATACATTTGCATGCAAAATTTCAGCTTAATAATAAACCGTGAAGCTGGTCAAATTTAACTTGCAAGATTTTATTACAGACACCGGGACAGGTGAAACTAAATTAAAGCTTGTAAAAAGAACATATTAAATAAAACAACTGTCTATGCAATAGCGAACTAACTAGGGATTTGGGTGCAATAGTTGACTCTAAATTAACATTTGTGCAACACACTGATAAGATTCTAGACAAGGCCTACAAAATGTTAGGATTCATTATTCGAGTAGGAAAACCATTTCGAAAAGCTAGTACAAAAAACTCTAACAATACTTAGTTAGATGCCGTTTAGAGTTTGCTTCTTCTGTATGGTATCCCTTTTATCAAGTCCATGTCGATAAGTTTTTTTTATTCAGAATTGGTAAGCCCTTGGCATCATCTCACCTGATGTTAAGTGACGATGATGCCAAAGATGGAAGCGGGCTTACCAAGATTCCCCAACGAAATGGAGTACTGGCTAACTTATCTTCAAGCCGGAACACTTAATATGTTGTTAACTTAGATAAGACTTAGATAAGATGGTGGTAGCTAGCCAGGCGGGCTTAGAAAATGACCTACCACCAACCAAACCGAGTCTTACAAGTTGACCCCACCGGGAATCGAACCCGCGACCTCCTGGTGTGAAGCGAATGGGCTAACCATTACGCCACGGAGGCGGTTTAAAGTGAAAAGAGTTGAAATGAAACTTATGAAATCCGTAGCATATAGAACACATTTTTCTTAAGACCATTCTGACTATCAAACCTTGAGTCATAAATATTAACAGGACTTGTTGTCACACAGAAGACACATGGTGGATATAGTTTACCTGTATAAAATTCTTCATAACCTAGCTGATGCTCCTACTTTGCTTGAACTCATATCTTTGAAGGTGCCTCGTAGGCGTGTGAGAAAAGTTTCAACGCTTAATGGTTAGGCCATTCGCTTCACACCACGTCACGGGTTCGATTCCCGGTGGGGTCAACTTGTGAGACTCGGTTTGGTTGGTGATAAGGCATTTTCTAAGCCTACCTGGCTAGCTACCACCATCTTATCTAAGTCTTGCCGCCAAACATTAGTGTTAACAGCATTGATGTGTTCCGGCTAGAAGATAAGATAGCCAGATCCCCAATGCGTTGGGGAATCTTGGTAAGCCCGCTTCTATTTTCGGCATCATCGTCACTTACCATCAGGTGAGATAATGCCCAGAGCTTACCAATTGTGAATAAAAAAAAAGTGTGTAATTATGTGTGTGTAATATTTCATATAAATTCTAGTGTTACTTACTTTGTACAAAATAGCTTACCTGAGGCGCGGCGTGCGCGCATCAGACTGTATAACGAAAACTCTGTGAATGTCGATATGTTTAGCGAAACATTATAATTAATTTTAATAAGTTTAAGACTTTATTTAGAAAAAATCTGTTTCATCTGCCCTGTCAACTATACTAGAACCACTTAAGTATTAATTAAAGTGGTTCTAGTATAGTTGATAGGACAGGATCAAAATCTTTGCAGTTATTACGTGGTTTGCGATTCATGTTTAGAGTAAGTTGTATACTTAAAATATAAGAAACTATAGGTCTATAGGTAATCTACCTAATTACAAAAATAAATATTACTTTTATCATACTGTGCCAAAAAAAAAGATATATCAATATATAAGGTTAAGCCTGTTGGTATCTTAATAAAATAAAATAAATATATACAGGTTGTATTAAAATTGGTGTAGGACCCATCAAAACAACTTTCCCCAAAGAACCAATATACAATTCTCAAAAAAGGACCCTGCAACAAAAATGCACAAAATTGGTCATTCAGCTTTGGGATTTCATTAAAGTCATAGAGCAAAATTTGTTCAGTATGATGAGTAGAAGAGAAGCCCCAGTTAACGGGACGTTCACTAATTTTATTACACCATGTAGAGTTTGCTGATAATATAACTATAACTAAGCAAACAAAGAAATTCAGATTTCGGGGTTTGATTTTGGGGGGCAAAGTAGTTTTTTTTTATTATAACTTAATGTGACATATCAAATGAAAGCGCTCCGCTCGTTGTGAGAGTTACAAATATACTTTTTTAGATAATTTAAAGTGTATATTTTAGAAGATACTATAGAAGATTTACAAAAATTGCCCATATAAATCCACTAAGCCAAAAATTTTAAAATAATCTGTCTTTTATTATTATCAGAAATTAAATATTATTATCGAAATGAAATCCGATAAATTATGAGTAGTAACTATCTATATCTGCCCGGTCGTCTGAAAGAAGAAAATTTAAAAAACGTTATTACATGTCTATGATGTGATACACTAAATAAAAGGACTCGCTGTGAGAAATACAAATATTTTATAATTTAAAAGTTTTGTTTTAGAAAATATTAAATAAAATCTACAATAATTGACAATTATCCCCCCTCCCCCTCTCCACACACATACACACCGCCCCCTATCTACGAACTACTAAGCCAACTGTAAAAAAAATGGCGCCTCACTTCAATAAAACCGGCAGTCCATATGAAATCCGATGAATCATATGTCTGTAGATAAATAATAAAAGTTTTTCAAAATATATAGTAAGACATGTCAATAGAAAGAATTTGTTGTGTCGATTACAAAGACATTCATACAAATAAATCTTCAACATATATTTCGTTTTTGTCACATAATGACTTCATATTTCAGTTTGGGTCATAGTTTTACATCTGTGCACTAAATTTCATTATTATATAGGTCTAACAGTGGCAGAGACCACAGACTGTGACATACGGACAGACAGATAGATGGATGGACGGAAGGATGGACGGACGGACTTGACAAACTAATAACGGTTTCGTTTTTTTCCAGTTTTGCCTTGAAACTCAAACAAAGATATTCGCGTAGTTTTCAATTTGTGCCCATCGATGAAAAAAAAATATTTGATGTTTGTGTCCATTTCATTCAAATTTTGTATTAAATAGGGCCTAGTCAAGTGGATGCGGTGAGCCATATAATTACCTATTCTGTATGTATTGGTATGGAAACGTAACGATTTCCTATCTTCTCGTAACCCATATTATATCGTTAGTATCGTAACACATAATATTATATCGTTTCTGTGGTTTTGTAATCTTTCACGAGCTGCATTCTAAGTGTTCGTGTTGTACCGAAGAGCTCGAAGCAGAAACATGCATGCGTAAGATTCAATTAAAGTTTTCACCGCCTCCGTGGCGTGATGGTTTAGTCCATTACTTTGCTTCACATCAGGAGGCCGCCGGTTTGATTCCCGGCGGAATCTAACTTGGTAAGACTCAGTTTGGTTGGTGGAAGGACATTTTCTAATCCCGCCTAGGTAGCTACCGCCATCTTATCTAAGTCTAGCCGCCAATCAATGTTAACTATATTAGTGTGTTCCAGCTTCAGAACTGATTACCAGTTCTGCATTGCGTTGGGGAATATTGGTAAGCCCACTTACTACCATGACTAACCAATTGTAAATAAAAAAAAATTGCTCTTCACTATAGTGCGAAATTCAAATACTTTGATGTTTTTTGCCATATATGAATCCATCTAATATTCTTTTTTTTGTGATTCTCATGCCGAAATAATATTTTGATTAAGTAGGTTAAAGATATCATATCCACACAGTGAAACTCGGATATTTCGGAAATAAAATATGTATGAATAAAACCAACCATATAATATAATCGCACTCGTGCATTAAGGAGCCCGTACCACTGGCGAAGCGACCAGCGCTTCACGTACCAAATTACATTTTACCATGATTGAGGCCATAGCAACAAGTTATCTGTGAAAAGAATCACGCTCATTTTTTTTGTTTATGTACAAAATTTTGTTTCAGTTCAAGTCGATGAGTATCGGCTGGCCATTATCGGGCTGTTCATTCATTCGTGAATCATCGGATCGGACGTGGATCGGACTAACATCAATAATTGGTACCTCATGATTTGTTTCCAAATTCAAAAACGGCGACATAGTGGGAATCTACTGAAAACAACAGACGATCCTGGGATTCCTGCGACCTTGATTCCACCTCCATAGTTCGTCATAAGATCAATTTCAAAATACCAATAGGATATATTGCCTTCGGGAATACGGCTTCATATCAAATTCCAGTTGGATCGAATACCTGAAATTCGCTCTAAAATCAAGATTGCACGATTTCACCCAGAAAAATAAAAAAAAACAACACGTTGTAAAGAAGAAAGGCTTGTGTAAATATAATTGTAGATGTATTGAACGCTTTTTGTTAGTTTCACCTGTATCTGTGTGTCTTT
This sequence comes from Coleophora flavipennella, assembly GCA_947284805.1. Taxonomy (NCBI): domain Eukaryota; kingdom Metazoa; phylum Arthropoda; class Insecta; order Lepidoptera; family Coleophoridae; genus Coleophora; species Coleophora flavipennella. Next base: position 12,093,578 of record OX369308.1, read on the forward strand.
CTTTCTATGCTTAGACAAGATTGTCTAAGTTTCTATGTAGCGAAATCTTTTCGTGATTCGTGAACGTGATTTTCACCACAGATAAGAAAAATTTTTTACCGCTCCGATAGATTGCTGATGGAGGCGAATAGAATTCTTCTATTCTGTGATTTTCACCCACTGCAAGACGTCGGATTAAATCGAGAATTTGCACACGAATTTAACCGATATAACATAATATTTTTTTGAAGTGTGGTGTGCTTTTTTGTTTTTAGTTTTAATCTTTAAGTTTATTTCAATTAAGTACCTAATATTGTAATTATTTTTCTATTTATTTTTTTCCGAATAAACTTTATTTCTTTCTTTCTTTGAGCTATTTTTTAATACATAGTTATTATTTATTTATTTTTAAAAACTGAGCGTTCGGCAGCACCTGAGTGAGGATGTACTGATAACACGTAAGCTCAAATAATGCTTATTCACTCTCGGCTTCAAGATTCCTAAATTGTACAAATCGAAGAACACATGCAGACGCCCCTGGCCGAGAATTCTACCAGGCTGATCACATGTATTACGCTAACTAGTATTATTTCACATCTTACCATACAGTACTGTCTACTTACCGAACTTTTGGCGATGATTAACTATACTGTACTAACCAAGAGAAGAGGGATGTTTCTCTTTAAGCCGGTTGCTATGACTAGACAGCGGTCGATGGCCTTATAGGCGGCTTGTAAAACTTCTGAAAGTGGGGTTTGCCACTATCCCTTGTCCACCAACTAGGACTTGGTGAAGTGGCCTGGACCCAACAATGGGGATGTTTATGGGTTGCTAACGTATACAATCCAAAACGTTACTATTAGAATAGGGATGGCGAATGCTAGTCATTTGAGTTACTTTTTATCATCTGTCAAAAACGACATTTTGTTGTTCTAAAAATGTTTGATACCTAGGCGTGACGTCATAGTTTAGCAGCGTCATTTATGTACTCATTTTGTGATTTTGGTGCATTAAAAATCGAAGACTTGATGGAAAACAAAACGAGTAAGGTTTTCCGAAGTTTGAGTAGTAGGGCAATTTAGTGATCAAGAGTTCATAATTTATATCTGATGCTGTCGTCATCCCTATTGCAGTAGTTCTATGGATTTTTTTTTATTCACAATTGGCAAACCCTTGACAACATCTCACCTGGTGGTAAGTGACGATGTTGCCGAAGATGTAAGCGGGCTTACCAAGATTCCCCAACGCAATGGTTACAATATAAAAAAGGTAGTATTAGGATATTTTTTATTTAGTTCTGTGTATTAAAATAGATTTCGAGGAAATCTACATTAATCCTTATATCCTGTAAATTACAAAACATTTTTTTTCGATCCTTAGTTGAAGTAAAAAGTGTTTACAAAGTTGGTCGTTGGCGGCGGTAATTTATTTAATTTTGATTTAATTAGATATATAAATTAAGGTGATTGATTGTTTCCTTGAAAATCATTCGGTTCGTCCATTTCGGTTGCCCCAACAAACTTGTTTCTTCTGTTACTAACTAATGTTAGCTATCAAGTTAACAAACGATTAAGTCATAAATCTGTACGATGTCGTAGGTCGTGAAATTGTCAACTCCCGACGCAACGCAATGATACTCGATACAGCATATAATTAACATACACAATCGATAAAATGCACCCAAAAATTACTAAATTGATTAATTTAATGGCCATATAGAGTTTCGTAGTGGCATTAGTTTGCGTTATTTCGTTTGGCGAATGTAGAATAACAATTGAAAGGTTATTTGGTCAAGTAGATTGCAGCCTGTTCTTAAGTCAAAAACAGTAAACGTCATAGTTTAACAAATCCACAATATCCCCAAACATATCACATTAAAAAATGCTGTTGTTAATCAATCTTATCAGCCGAAAGAAGTCCACTGCTGGACAAAGGCCTACCCCAAGGATTTCCACGAAGAACTGTCCCGCGCTGCATACATCCAGCGGCTTCCCGCGACTTTCATAAGGTTTCACCGACTGGGAAGCCTGGTACGCTACGTCTTCGGGTACGCGGTCGCCACTCGAGAACTTTAGCACCCCAACGACAATCTGTTCTACAAGCTATGTGTCCCACCCGCTGCCACTTACGTTTAGGGATTCAAAGGCTATTTCGGTCACTTTGGTTTTTGTACGGATCTACACATTTGTAATTCGACGGATTTTTATGTTTCACAGTAAATTAAATATTTTTTTTGTTACACTCTAAATTACTACAGTTATTTTAACCGCCTCTGTGGCGTAATGGTTAGTCCATTCGCTTCACACCAGGAGGTCGCGGGTTTGATTCCCGGTGGGGTCAACTTGTAAGACTCGGTTTGGTTGGTGGTAGGGAATTTTCTAAGCCCGCCTGGCTAGCTACCACCATCTTATCTAAGTCTTGCCGCCAAACGTCAGTGTTAACAACATTGATGTGTTCCGGCTTGAAGATAAGATAGCCAATTCTGCATTGCGTTGGGGTAGCCCGCTTCCATCTTTGGCATCATCGTCACTTACCGTCAGGTGACATGACGCCAAGGGCTTACCAATTGTGAATAAAAAAAAGATAAAAAAATGCATTGTTATTTACCAAAAGAGGGTTTTTAAGAAAGTACCTATTTTCGGTCCGATAGGAAGGAAATGCGAGTTATGAAGATCGCATTTAGGAAACGTGTTTCTTGTTTTCTTCCTGTAATCTGAGAGAAAGTCGATGACATTTGACCTACATTAATTGATTCCCCTGCATGTACGTACGAGTATGTATGTAAAAAGTCTCAAATCCTATTGGTAAATTTTCGTTCTCTTTCGGCGTGTGGAACTCCTCATACCTACGCATGGTAAGCCAACTCACTTTAGGACGGAAGGTTGCAGGTTCGATTTTCAATAGAATAATTTAAGACTATACAGATATTATCCCCGTTCGCTGCTCTGTCTTATATAAGGTTCTTCTTAAATACCTACCTTAAACACGTAAGGGCTAGTTCGCAATTTTTTTTTGGAACTTCCATACAAAATTTCTTAACAGCTAATCAATTAATTTAAATCCAAAAAGTTGTATAGGTTTAGTGGAGAAACATGTTAAATTTCATGAGTTAATGGCATTCTTTAACTGAACCGCATGACGTGTTTTGATTGATGTTTGGATCACATCTGTCGTAATGACTACAGGACAAATCAAATTTTACAGGATGTAAAAAAATTCGTGCAGGGCCCGTTCACTGGCGCTTCTTCTCTAGTTACTGAACAACTTTCTCCAAGGAAGTCAATTCTAAAAAAAAGACTCTTCATACCAAAATTTACATAATTTTAAACGCTAAACACGTTAAGAAACCGACTTCCATCGCATCAACTTAGTACAATTTTACATATATTTTTTTGTATTTGTTATTTTCTTAAAAAAATATTGCACTGATTTTAATAAAATTTATATGAGACCAACTCGAAAGCAATATCAAATAAAATAAGACTCATGAATATTGGTTAACAATCTGTGAAAATATCGCGTAACAAACACAAAAAAAACGTCCAGTGGAATTAAGAACCTCCGGCTTTTTGGAAGTCAGTTAAAAATTGATCGTGTAGCTGATCGATTTGTATAAAATTTAAAAAAAATGCTATTTCAAAAGTTGTTCAGTATGATGACTAGAACTAGCCCCAGTTACCGGGACCTGTATCAATTTTGTTACAACCTGTATACATTGATCCGCATAATATTCGTATCATGAAACAGGCTTTTTTGTTATCCTTTCATTTATAATCGCCGGATCGAAAATCTCGACGTGCTCTTGCTCATCCCCTGTTACGTGCACGGAAAACTGTGCGGCAGGCTACGTTTGCGATGGTGATCCTGCCAGAGAGGGGCTTCGCAGCGTAGAGATAAATGTCTGCGCGGGCGCCGGTCCGCCAGTCTCCGCCGACCCAACGCAAGATGAGGACTCTGACCGTCACGGTGGGTGTTGTGATACTGTGATACCATTACTAAAAATAAAAATCAGTGACACACAAATTAGCTAAAGATAAAGTGAAGGATATTTTTTAAAAAAAAGTGCGCGAAAAACATCGAAAACAAGGACGACGAAAGTGATGCATTTATTGAACATATACTCGTTAAACAAACCACTAATTTAGATAATTAATTCAATAAAGTGCAAAATAACAACCCTATGCATAAACACGTTAATTAAAAAAACTTCGCTTTTCACTGGTGATCGGAAGCGGGAAGCTGTGGTGTAAGCAACCACAACCTGCACTTTGATTTTAAAAAAAAGGAACCTGGTTAATTTTGTAATTGCAACTTGGAAAACTTTTAACAACACTGAAAGTCGTTTTGACCCCACAAATATTTTAATAAAGGGCTTATCAATTGTGAACATATTTTTTTAAATATGATTACTTGAAGCTTATAATTATTTTTATTATATTTACAGGTGATAAAAAGGGGATCTCTGACGGGATCTCTTCCAGTGAAACTTATAATTACATTTTAAATTTTACATTTTTACTGTCTAAATTAAATTAGATTTTCGCACTTCCTTTGGAAGTGTAATTAATGAATTTGAGCCTTATATAATGACAACGCAAATACATTAACAACAACCAGTTTCAATTAAACTTCATATATTGATTTTATTACTTTGTAAAAAAAACACTGAACCGATTTTAATAAAACTCATATGTCACTACTATGAGGCATAACCTATCAACTAAAAAAAGGATTCTTCAAAATCGGTCCAATTGACATATATAAAAATAATATAAATTCGAACATAGAACCTCTTTCTTTAAATCGGTTAAAAATCCCCTAAATATTCACCTTAAAAGTGGTAAATACATTGTATTAATGCGTTTTATTGCCAAATGTAAATATATATGATAATTATGCATATGTTCCCATTTAAATTCCTTTTAGATTTCTTAAAGAAATAGACAGGGTTTTAACAAAGATACCGATCCTGATGATTCTAAATGTTATTATTTGTTTTTTGTTATAACGGTTTCAAATAAATACTTTTTTTTATTAAAAAAAATATCAATTCATGAAACTAAACTTCACTTAAAATTAAAATAAGACTTTTCAATTAACTCATTCTGCTAATCGGCAAACCGGGTATGGCAAATGGGCAAATTGTTTTTTTCGCGAATTTCCTGTGGAGAAACTTATTCAGTTTCCGTTCAGTTCAAATAACGTCAGTAACTTTTTAAGGTTCTGTAATGAGACCCTATTACTAAGCCTCAGCTGTCCGAATTTCATGAACTGTAATAGGTAGACAGTTGGAAATTTCACAGAGTGTCTATTGCCGCTACAAATACAAATAAAATTAAAAGCGCCCCCCTTATAAGAAACGGTATTAATTTAAAACGTAACAAGTATCTTTTAAAGTCTAACTCGCACTTGATCGGTTTTTTGCATTTAAGACGCTATACAGGATGTGGAAGCACTATGGACCCATGGACGGAAGTGACTTAAACTCTGTATAAATAAAAGTTAAATGCTGTTTGTTTGTGAGCACATCACTTGAAAACGGCTGGACCGATTTGATTATTTGTTCGTTATCATCCGAGTAAGGTTTTTAGAGAATGATTATTAATTTTAAATTTGCACCTAAATTAAAAATTCGGGAAAATTCAAAATTTTTTCCTTACCCTCAAAGAGACGATTATCATGCGGGCGAAGCTGCGGGCAAAAGGGAAAATAGGGGAAAATATATAAAATATTAACTGAAAATAGGGAATTATATTTAAAGGGAAACAAGTTTTATTCATTAAAATAAGAACTGCATCCAAAGAGTTTTGAAAAGTCGTTTAACTTAGCCTTACACTTAATCGAAACACCAAAATACAATCATTTAATTTATGACCTTAAGTTTACTGAAGGAAAATGTTTTATATGATTCAAGTTGGAAGATTATTTTGATTTTGGTTATTTCGACCTGGTGAAGGTAGAGGGAAGACGCTGGATGTGGGCAGCTTAGGACCAATCGTCGTGGAAATCCTTGGGGGAGGCCTTTGTCCAGCAGAGGACGTCTTTCAGCTGATATGATGATGATCATGAAGATGCAGTTTTTTTACATTTTGCTGATTTGATCAGCTGGGACTTCAGATCTCATTATTTTTTTAAATAAATTGGTCATTTTTTATTCAGAGATTTTTTAAATTATGGCAGCCCTTTTAAGTGCGCCCCAACCAACTTTTGTGTAAAATTCAGGTCTGAATGCAGGTATTATTTTTGTAATAAAAAAAACCCCTATTAGTAACATTTTCCTTTCAAAGTACTTTTCCTCAATTGCCCTAGTACGAGTACCTCTAGGACATCGGACACCCTGTAATATACATTTACTAGACACTTCTCAGTAATTAATAACTATAATTTTAGCAACAAAAACTCTAAAATTGCTTACGAAACTTATTGCAACTTGACATTTTGGAAAGCTTATTCATCGTGCGCATTCAAAGATACCTACTAACTATGCAAAAAGTAACGATATTTTGCGGTGCTAGTGTGTGACATCGTTAAAAGGACATAATAACCATTAATCAAAACGTCAGTTAGGTAACGGCAAAAAAAAAACATAAAACGAAATTAACTAAGAGTGAAAAGAAAAAAAGCGTAACGACAACCTAACATTATTTTAATGAAAATATTTAACACTATACCAATGAAAGCGTGAAATTTAAACAGTTCCTTTATTTAAACACACATATTTTTTCAGTGTAAAAATTTTATGAATAAATTTGCATAAATTTAGACTACACGAAATTAAGTAATTTAGTATGTGTTTAATGATTGCATGGTTCAAAAGGTGTAACAAAGAATATTTATAACGTATATTGTAAAATGCTTATTTTCTATTTCTTATGACTTCGTGTAACATATTCTTGGTAAATGAATTTAATTAAAAAAACCTAAATAAAAAATACGTCAGCAACAGTAAAAACAAAATATGTCAATAAAGTTACAACACTTATTTTTACTATTTAAACTGAATCAAGTTCTCAATAAAGCTTCTGTTGATTTTCGCGCTTTAACTGTTCGTTCCGACAAGTATATCTAACATATGCAGCTAATCAATAGTAATGTAATTATCTTTAATTTTAGGTGTGGGTGGCCCTTGGCTTCGCAGCGGCCCTCGCTGTACCCGTCCAGGAGGCGAGTCCGGCCGTGACCCGCGAAAAGCGCTCCCCCGGGGGCTGGCACTCCCCGCCGCCGGAGGGCGTCTGGAAGAAGAAGCTCGAATGGAAGGAGGAGTGGAAACAGATCTGGAAAACCGAAAAGAAACTTGCCTGGAAAACGGAATGGAAAAAAGAAAAAGTGCCCGCGTGGAAAACCGAACAAATCCAACAGTGGAAAGAAGAACAAGTTCCCGCGTGGAAAGTCGTTCAAAAACCAATTTGGAAGGAAGTGCAAGTCCCGATATGGAAAGAAGTGCAAGTTCCGGACTGGAAGATAGTTAATAAACCAGTATGGAAAGAAGTGCAAGTTCCAGTGACGAAGACAGTGCAAGTTCCTGAATGGAAGCAATCGTATGTACCTGCATGGGTGAAGGAAGGCGTGCCAGGAGAGAAATATCTAGGGAAGGATGACCACGGATGGGAATACACCAGCCATGACCTCTGGAGGAAGAAAATGATCTGGAAGCCAGTATGGAAAAAAGTGTGGAAGAGTGTTGAGAAACAAGAGTGGGTGACCGAAAAGAAACTCGAATGGAAAGAAGAATGGAAACAAATCTGGCGGACGGAAAAGAAGCAAGCCTGGGCCACAGAGAAGAAGAAGGAATGGGTAGAAGAGAAGGTACAGATCTGGAAAACAATTAAAAAAGAGGTGTGGGTACCGGTGCAGAAGAAAATCTGGGTCGAGAAATGGAAGCAAATCCAAGTGCCCGTATGGAAGACCGTAGAGGTCCCTGCATGGAAAAAAGTGTGGAAACCAGTGTGGACCAAGGTTTGGGTACCAATCCACCACGAGCACCACGGCTGGGATTGAACCTAGGTACGCGCATGCTACCATTTGTATATATAGGAGCGTAATATCATAGTCATTTGTTAACTAATTGTTACCACTCGAAACCAATTATTCTTGTAAATATGTTATCGATAATACTCATGATGCCAGTAGCCCTTTGGAGTCTGTATTAAAATGTATTGTTACGGCGTACGCGAAGGCGAATGCTTACTTTTGCAAAAAGCGAATTGAAAATTTATTTTTAATGCAAAACGTGTATTTGGCTTTGCGTGCGCCTTAGGAAGTGGACTCATGTGACGATGAGCTTGGTATTAAGATCCAGTCCGTCACAGGGTTCGCTTTCTTACCAATTAAACATGAAATTATTATTTGTAAGGACATTTTAAAAACATGCGGCAGATCTAGCGGCTAAAGCAGAGCGGAAAAATAATAGTTCTTTTTAATCGACGCGTTCTGCTTTAGCTGACTGGAAATAAGTTTTTTTCTTTTCTTTTACGTCGGCTATAGCCTGTTTATTTCGGGTAAGGGAAGAAAGGACTAAGTGTGGGCAAACACAAGTCTAGCGCTTAACTCTGTAGGTGCCGTGCGGGAGGTATGATATTTTATAACTGCACTGGGATGCGGACGCCCGACTGAAGACAATCACGTGACGTCATTACACCCTCACCCCCCACCTTTCCACTACCGCAGCCGCAGGATCCTAACCGTTAGGCGCTAAACCTGTATGTAATTGTATCTCTTTTTGAACCGAACTCCAAAAAGGATAAGGTTCTCAAGCCAGTCCATATATTTTTTATGATGATCACGCATTACTTTTTACAGCATAGTCCGACTTCGATAATTCTTCTTTTATTAGACAGGGTTTCACAAAAGTTGGTCAGATATAAATTTTAACAAAATCGGTTCAGCACTCTTTTTTAAAATTAACTTAAACAAAAATGTTACTGCAATTTTAGTCAGTTACTTCTAACGTGTTCAGCGCGGTTAATTATTATGACCGATGAAAGTATCCTTGCTGTATGTTTATACTATTGTAATATTGCAAGAAACAAAGAGTTTGCAATAATCCAAGGACATTTCATGTATTTTTGGTCGTATTGGCGAGTGATTGTTGTTGTATTCTCTTAATGACTCTCTTTATTCTTTAGGGGCCCGGTTGTGTCAGTACTTTGTATTGTTTTATATTATTTTGAAGAGGCTAACGTCATTATATTTTCGTACCAAAGTAGTGAGGTGTCGTAGCGAATAGCGTTAGGCATTTTACGAGAATATTTGTTGTACAGATCCTGAAATTTATTATGTTTGCGATTTTAACATTGCGATATTTGAATCCAGGGTCATTTATTGTTTTTACTTAACTATCAAATTTCATTGAAAACTATTGCTACAATGTCAGTAAAAGTTTTTGAGAGAAAATAAAGATTTTTCCAATAGAGGCTCCCGGAGAAGATGTAAAGTACAACGTATTTTTTTATATTTCTTTACAAAATATAAACGAATTCTTTTTAAGTTTTAGCAATATACATTTAAGGATGAATTATGTGTTTTATTCACAACGTAGATAAACTTTCTTTTTCTAAATCTGTCCATATCTGTGGTCTTAAAATCATCGATTGTCATTTTTTGTGGTATGAGAATCGATGGTTTTAAGACCACAGATTTTTTCATTTTGTTTCTACATAATAAACAATATAAGTAACAAACATAATATTTGTAAATATTGTAATTACTTATTGTACAAAAATAATATTATTATTTTACAGAATTAAAATAATACTTGGATATAATACAGGTCAAGTGCGAGTAGGACTCGTGCACCAAGGGTTTCGTACCACCATACCCCTCGACACAAGTATAACAATCATACCTATTCATTTCAATCATAAAACATCAACGCGAGCGACAGCAAATTCTGTTTTTGTTTTTTCATTCAGTTCAAACGCGGGTACGTCTTACACTTGTTAGGTTTTTATTATTTGTAATTATTGTAGTTTAGGATAATTACTACAACCACACCAATTTTCACGTATGTTGGTATAACTAACTATTTTTACGATAGACCAAAACCAAAACAAACTTTACAAAACACATTTCTTGTATGGGGCCCACTATTTTTTTTCCTTTTTAATTTTTATTATTTGTTAGTAAATCCCACATAGTGTCGCTAATTCTGTAAAAAAATCTGGCAGCTACCTATCAGGGTTCAAAAGATACAGCCTTTTAAAAGTCGTACAGACGCACAAACAGATGGACCGGACAGAGTAGGCATAGCAAAAGGGTGTGGCACGACGGGTACGGTACGGTAGGTAGGTGTGAATAGGGCGTGGGTAGGGTAATAAAATAACTAATAACCGTAGGTGCTCACAATAATTATTTTATTTTGAGATAAAAGACCTAAAAAAATTACACAGGAGATAAAAAAAAGGTCATTTACACTAAATTTACACATTAAATAAATATCACACCACAAAACATTATTTTAGCTCACCCAAGATGGGTCGTTAAAGAAAACAGCAGTTTCTATTTACAAGTCATTTTTTTTTAATTTGTTTTTATTAAGTTGGAAAGGCAAAGAATATTGAAGATTGGAATGAATTTGGGTTTTGAATCTCATGTCACATAGATGACATATTGTTATGTGCCAGCGAATGCGTAATAGAACAAATAGATGAAATGAAATAGGTCAATTGAAAAAAGAACGAATATCAGCAACGCGTTGCCGCTTTACAAGGGTACGGAATCCTGAAAAACGTAAAGGACAACAAGGCAGATAATGACAGAAACGTATTTTGTAGACGTCGCATGGTTGTCGTGACGATGCGGGCTGTCGGTGTGTCTTGTGGGTGTGAGTAGTGTTCCTTCTTTGGTGATTGAAGCCTCCGCAATATTTTAATGCCTCGATCTTACTATACGTTCTTCGGTTTTGGAGTTTTAAACATTATTTTCTACTACAAACTAAATACCTACTCATTGTGTGCTATTCGGTAAGTATGGAAAGAGAAATCTTAAGATTTCATCTTTATTAGCATTACTATGCTATTTATAATTCGAAAAACAATGTTATTACATGGTTGTTTCATCAAAAATACATCTCGACTTGATGGCGCATAGTGTAGGGATGACGACAGCATCAGAAGTAAATTATGAACTCTTTAACACTAAATTGCCGTTCTACTAAAACTTCGGAAAATTTTGTTTGCCATCAATTCTTCGCTTTTTAATGCACCAAAATCACAAAATGAGAACATAAATGACACTGCAAAACTATGACGTCACGCCTAGGTATTTCAAACAATTTTAGAACAACATTTCGTTTTTGACAGATGTTAAAAAGTAAATCAGATGACTAGCATTCGTCATTCCTGCCCTTGTGGTGGCACCTGCAGTAAACCCGCCACAGATAAAACTGAACCTTATGCGACGAAAGCACAAAATCTGTACAACATCTAGAACGCGTTCAAAAGGTAGGTTAGTTAGTACTTTATGAAGTTTTCTGAATGCAAATGATACAGATCTCAAAAAGAATTAAAGTCATACCTGTAAAAAAATAAGTACAACGATCCAAGATAGACTAATTATATTAAACATACAATTAATTGTTATCTCACATTTTTACATTCTATACTTTTTAAGGTGATGAAGAATGCAGCCTACTTTGTGTGTGAAGTCTTAACGGTAAAATGTTAAAAAAAAAAACCACTCCAGGAGTACCAACAGAAGTGAAAACTTTTTACAGTTTTATAACTGTGTCAAAAGACCCTTCGAGTGTTCCTTACGGTAACGGTAACAGGTAACATATAGTTAACAGGTAACGGTTAGTTTAATGGTTTTTTCCTATCTCAAATACAGTTTTTATGTTTTGACCCTCCGAGTGTTCCTGGTGCCCAACGCGCCTGAAGAAGTTTTCACTTAAATGAAGTAATCAAATAAGTTTCTACTAAAACAATACCGATAAAATCGGCAAAGAGAAATTACTTGAAAACTTTATTTTAGGATAACCCTTAATAATAATTCATAATTTTAAATCCCATAGTTAAGAAACCTAATTCCCCTTCCTCCTTCCCCACCCCGGACAAGAAAAGCGTCACTCTGCAGCTCAATACTTTGAAATTGCTACTTTAATTTTTAAAAATGAATTCATTTTATGAGATCTTTACAACGTGGGATATCGTGGGGTATCGAGGGGGTCCAATAAAATAAAATCATCCCCCTCTAACCTTAAAAACTTCAATAGTAGGTAGCTTATGTCACTTCCCACATCGTCCACTATATTGCAAAACATCACGTTTATCACATCAATTTTAAGAAGAACAAACAAATTAACAAACACACTTTTGCATTTACAATATTGCTAGCTTTTTCATGCGGATCCGCTCGTGTGGACAATTGGACATAGATTTAATGGATATCTTCGAGGGTGCGTAAATCGTGGAAATTAGTCTTCCCAGTTTCCTCGGGGTCTATTTCGGGCTATGCTAATAGTCTGTGTCACTTCCTACTGGATGCCGGAGCTGCCGGCTAGTGGAAAAACGCACAATGGCTGCAACACAGTGGCTTATATAGTGCAGCCGCATTTATTTATATAAGTTGAGCGAGCGACGCGAGCGATAACAGTTTTGTTAGGTTTGATTGATTATAGGTGTTGAAGAGCCTCGCGACGCTAGTCTCTCCCCCCTTCGCCGAGGGGGAGCGTCGAGGGGGGAAGAGGCTCTTCGACAGCAGAATCAATCAAACCTAACGATCCTATTATCGCTCGCTCAGCTTCGCTCCTCAGCGTTTGACGATTTGAACAGCTAAACTTAAACTGTCCTGTATTGTAGCCGTTTAGTTAAGTAGGTAATGATATATAATATACTTTGCGGCCAAGTTTACATTATTTCAGTACCTACCCTTACATCACTTCCTCTTTCATTAATATCGTGCTGTTTTTATCTACCTTCTAGTACAAAACTTGGCCATTTTTGCGTCTTAACTGTGGGAGCCTTAGATAAGTGGGAGCGCTCTGTAGCGCGCTACCCCTTGACCATCCTTGACCATAGTTCTACTATGCCTTGACTGTGGTGCGATCGGGAAGCTTCCGCACCGAAATAACCTGACTGCATTTTATCGTTAATTTCTCGGGTTCTTTGCTATATCTATATGTCTTAAATCTAATTAATGACTTAGGGTGAGTTGCACCATGTAACTATAACGATAACCAAACCGTAACCAGCCGTCAAATCGCCGTTATTTGTCAAGTGAGATGTAGTCAAGAGTTTACCAATTGTGAATACAAATTTTTTTTTTTTAAGATTTAGGTCGTTAAAATCCATTAAGAGACCGTGGTGCCACCAATTTGACCTACTAGTAGGACCACGATATACCTATACCACCATACAGGTTGTAAAAAATATTATAAAGGTTCCGTTTACTGGGATTTCTACACATCATACTGAACAACTTTTGTTTTAAAATTTTGCTAAAATCGCAAAGAAATGACTTCGAAATGAATTCGTATTTAGACAACAGAACACAAAAAGTACAAGTGAATGGCACGAACTCATCTGGATCTAAAGTGAAAATGGGTGTGCCTCAGGGTTCCATATTAGGGCCTTTTCTTTTCCTTGTTTACGTAAATGATTTGCCTTTTATGGTGCAACATCTGTCAAATATTGTGTTGTTTGCGGATGATACATCTCTTATTTTTAAAGTGAATAGGAAAGAAAACGAAATTGACGAAGTAAACAACACTCTTTCAAAGATACTGAACTGGTTCACTGTGAACAACTTATTATTAAATGCTAAGAAAACAAAATGTATAAAATTTTGTTTGCCAAATGTAAAAAAGGTCAATAATAGTGTAATATTAGACAGTAATAAATTAGAATTTGTAAATACCACGGTGTTCCTTGGTATAACTTTGGATGTTTCACTTCAATGGGGACCACACATTGAAACTTTAGCGGGAAGGCTTAGTTCAGCTGCTTATGCCGTTAAGAAAATAAGACAGTTAACGGATGTAGATACTGCGAGACTAGTGTATTTTAGTTACTTCCATATAATGTCTTATGGCATATTACTGTATATAGAAACTATTTTCATCCTGCAGAAAAGAGCTATCCGCGCAATCTATCAGATGCGATCACGTGAGTCGTTACAGAATAAGTTTAAAGAAATCAATATTTTAACTGTTGCTAGTCAATTTATGTATGAAAACATCATGTACGTTCGTAAGAATTTGCATTTATTTCCTAAAAACAGTGACAGGCATAATTTGAATTTAAGAAATGTAAATAAAATAGATATAGCCTTTTCGAGACTGAGTTAGGTTAAAAAGTCATTTGTGGGGCAGTGTATAAGATTCTACAATAAAATTCTAGAAAATGTAACTAGTTTGTCAGAGAATAAGTTCAAGACTCATGTCAAAAAAGTTTTGTGCTCTAGAGGATATTATAAAATAATAGATTATGTAAATGACAAAGATATATATGTTGATTCTATATCAAATACCATTACCTGAGACTGTAATCTGAATCATGACATTATTTGTAATATACTGTAATTTTTTTTTGTTTTGACTATTTAAAAGTGTTGTTTACACACACAATAAAAAAAAATGTAACTCTCCATTCAAATCGATCAGCTCGTCAACCAATTTTGTACATTATTTTTTTCGAGAATTGATTATGGGCTCCTTGGGGAAAGTGGTTCAGTATGGTTAGTAGAACGCACAGTTAGCGGGTCCTACACCAATTTTGTTATTCCCTCTATACTCGTGGTCAGTGGTTCTACTGGACTATCGTTTACAAGGTATTCTCGCCTTGGCGTTTCTGAACTGTTTAACCTTTAAGCTTGAAATCTCACATTTAATTTGGTCTGAGTAGATACTTTCAAGGAAAATTATTTCAGATTTCCGGTGAATAATGAACTAGTATATAGCACTGGGCCCGCGTGGTCGACTAGGGTCCGATCGCCCTAATTCAGGGTAGGCTCGATACCCTCGGTGACGGTGGGGACATATATGAGCTGCAATGATGATATGTGAAGTAAGCTAAGTGTACAGTTATAAAAAAGGTAAGTATTTACTGCGGAACCTTACACTATGCGTGGTCCGATATGTACTTAGCCGGTTCATTACACAGTAATCATGAAACTAATTACTTTATGACCCTGGAGACACCGTGGACCACCTCGGTCACTGGCGATCAAATGTATGAAACAAACGCGTTCCTACGCACTCAGTCTAAGCTCGTGTAGGTGAACGCGTACGGTGACACAACATGGAGGAGGCACAACATGCTTGTGTGCCTCCGCTCTGCGCACCGCGTCCTTGCCATCCGATACCTGGGAAACGAGCGGGGGTGGGCGGCACTTTCAACGGGAGACAAGAAGTGACCATACTGTACGCTAGTACTCTTTATTATAGTGTGCTAGTACTTTTTATTATACTGTGCCATGGAGCAGGTGGAAGAGGCCAAGTGCGACTCGGGGTCACACAAACAGGGTTCCGCACCAAAACTTTAACTACCAAAAGAACAAGTCCTCTTAGTATGTATTGAAAAAAAAAGTATTGCAAACTATATCGTTTGACATATCATATGAAAGGGCTTGTTGTGATAATCTCAAATATGTTTTTATTGTAATACTAAAATAAAAAATATCTCCTATTTAACATTAAAGCTAACAAATAATTTTGAGAAACACTCTTAAAATACCAAATTTGGGCTTTTTGACTGAGGCTTACTTCGTTGTTTGTTGTATGTTTTATATTTTTGAAATTATTTTAATTTTTTAGATATTAATTGAGTATTTGTCATAAATAGGATACCAAACAACAGAACCACATTCAAGGCCGCTGCGAACGTACGAGTATGCAAAGTAGACGTTTTTAATGCTGGTGTAATTACGAAATTAGGAGCAGGTTCACATAACAAAACCTAACATTTAAAAATCTTAAGATTAAAAAATATTTTTGAAATTTTCACAAGCTCTTTCATTTAATATGTCATATAATACAGTGCAAAACTGTTTTAAAATTCTCTAATTTACCCCTCAAGCGTGAACCTAAGTTTAAAATCAATTTATTAACGTTAAACGTCCATCTTTGTGTCTCCTTTACATAAGTATACATGAGTTTTCCATTAAGAGGTGTTATTTTGATATTCAAAGAAAAATGCCATATTTTAATATAAATGATCGGATGTTTATTTCATTATAAAGAAGAAGGTATGCCGTTAATAGTGGAAAATAACATCAGGCAAAGTAAACGTTGTCCAGATCAATACCATCCAATTCCGGCCATTAAAAATCATTAATCATCTCTCGATAGCGCAATCCATTCACCGTAGCTGTTGCTCAGCCTCATTTTCGAAAAAGTAAGGTCCAATGACACCACCGGACCATAAACCGCACCAAACAGTCACACGTTGAGGACAGAGAGGCTTTTCAACAATAACTCTTGGGATTTCCGAGCCCCAGATGCGACAATTTTGCTTGTTGACCAAGCCACCGAGGTGGAAATGGGCTGTTGAGTGTTGAACTCAAGATGATTTTTCGATGGAATTACGGATCATTTTCATGCATTTCAACGACCCAATCAACAAAGACACGACGTTGTTGATGACCGGCCGGCTTGAGTTCTTGTGTTAATTGAACTTTATAAGCCTTATGACCCAAATCTTCATGCAAAATACGGTGTAATGACGTTTGTGGAATGCCTAATTCCAAAGAACGACGAAGAATGGACAAACCTGGGTTTTCTTCAACACTTTCGGCTACAGCAGCAATATTCTCGGCTGTTCTTGAGCGACGTGCACGGGTTTTATTCTTCACATCACTAACTTGTCCCAACAGCTCGAATTTTTCCACCAATTTCTGTATTGCGGTCCGACAAGGTGCTTCACGACGACCCAAAAATGTTCGAGTTTTACGAACCGTCTCTGCCAAATTTTCAACATTTTTATAGTGAATTTTAATAATTTCAATGCGTTGTTGAAGCGTGTATCGTTCCATTTTTATTAATGGCGTAGTTTCTACTTGTTAAATGTCAAAAAATGACAGCTTCAAAAGTGACATCTACCGAAATAGCGGGCTATTCAAAATAACACCTCTTATTGGAAAACCCTATATCTTGCCCTCAACTGGAGATTCAAGCCAGCCAACGACCGGATAAGAGAAGATTGGTGCAGGAACTTGTGCAGAGTTTTGAAGAGCAGCGCTAGTCTGTCCGTGAGGAATTAAAAGCTAGACCTCCTGCCAATCTCAAGTTCCTCTGTCTTTGTCAATGCTCGCACATTTGTTAACGAGATTGGCTACCGTATCCACATGGGCACACGAGAGTGCAAATCAACGAAGCTCTCGCACCTAGAGAGAATCAGTCGCTGTAACCGAAACCGGCTTGGAACAGATGATGATGATAACATAGGTGTACCAAATTTTAACTCAATCGGCCTGGTAGTTTCAGAGAAAATTGGCTGTGCCAGATGGACGGACAGACACACACACGAGTGATCCTATAATGGTTCTGTTTTTACCTTTTGAGGTACGGAACCCTTAAAAATGTTTTTTTTTTTTTTTAACAATTGGTAAACCATTGACAACATCCTTCGGCTGATATGATGATATGCTATACTTAATAATAATTAGGGACAAGTAACATACGGTCGGTTGTCAACAACCTATAAAATGAAGATAAATTATCGACCTAAAGTTCCATATTTATAAATTGTAGTACGGTCACCAAAATACCAAGCTCGATCAGTTTATGACCTAATTAGGAGATATACTTATTATTATATGCTTCTTAATAAACGTAGCGTAGGCAGGCCTCCCATTGGATGGACCGATGATCTCGTGAAAGTCGCGTGAAGCCACTGGATGCGGACTGCGCAGAACCAGTCGTCGTGGAGTTCCTTGTAGGAGGCTTTTATCCAGCAGTGAACGTCCTTCGGCTGATATGATGATATGCTACTTAATAATAATTAGGGACAAGTAACATACGGTCGGTTGTCAACAACCTATAAACGTCTTCACTGCTGGGCAGGGCAAGGGTCTCTTCCTAAACTCAGGGAGGTTGGGCCATACTTCATACACGGCGGCTAAGTCCAGGTTGCTACATTGGCGGTTCGGATTCGAACCTAGGACCTCTGTTTAGGAGGATCGAAGCGTTTACGTTGGGCCACAGATGATCTCGTGGTTGACTGTACAACATGCACGGAAATATTACGAAGTAGGTTGGTCCGAGTTACATTAGAGCACGATTTCTACGGAGAAAAGATTACACCAGTCTCATCTTTGAGCATAGGGCACGTAATGACCTCGCGCTCGTAATGACATACCCATCTCTATTATGCTCAGTCCGGAAGCTTTGCTCGTCGCAATCACTTGAGCCGAGAAGCTGCATCTCTGTACCAAGGTAAGTACAGTAACCAGGTACGTATTCAGACTTTCGATTCAGGGGGGCAGGGCTGGGCAAACTACACATTAAGTAGTAATTAAATTACTTATATTTATTAACGATGCATTTCAGCTTAAAATCACAAAATACTTTTGTTACATGTATTGAAAATCATCATCATCATATCAGCCGAAGGACGTCCACTGCTGGGTATAGGCCTGCCCCAAGGATCTCCACGACGACCGGTTCTGCGCTGCCCGTATCCAGCGGCTTCCCGCGACCTTCACCAGGTCATCGGTCCACCGAGTGGAAGGCCTGCCTACACTACGCTTTCCGGTGCGTGATCGCCACTCGAGTGACTTGAAAATACCGAATACAAAATACGTGTACGAAAAACTGAACTTAGCTTATAAATCGCTTGGCTTGTTATGCCCACGTTATACGGTAACTTTTTGTGATTGTCTTTAGCCCACTTCCTCTTGCGCCATGGTGTCTCCACCAGGGACTAATAAGTAATCTGTGACCAGGGTCGGAAAGTTGGTTAGTTTCATCGTTACTGAGTAATGAACTGCCAAGTGTATGTCGGACTACGCAAGGTGTAAGCGTAGTAACATATAGTATTCTTTGCCTGTAGATTCCAGGCAATGCTGCAGCATCATATTCTTGAAATAAAATTGAAGTAACATAACTATCGGTGGCGTAACGGCTAGGGCCGCTACCTCGTGTCCGGGAGTTCGTGGTTTGAATCCTGTCACGTACCAATGTGTTTTAGGATTTTTGGTTTCTTATGTAATAAAGATTTATTTTAATAAATTATTTACTTCAATCAGACGCTCTTACGGTGAAGGAAAACATCGTGAGGAACCCTGCACACGCTGCGAAGAAATTCAAAGTTTGTGTGAGAAGTCGACCAACCCGAAATGGGTCCGCTTGGTCGACTAAGGCCCGATCGCCCTAATTCAGTGTAGGCTCGAGCCCCTCGGTGGGGACGTTTATGGGCTGACATGATGATATGATAAACATAAGGATAACAAATATGGAATCGGTCAGACCTTTGGAAGTTGCTCGCATCCCTTCATCAACTAGAAAAGATATTCAAACGGCAAACATATTTTCGTAAATCGTAGCTAAGAATTGCGGTGGCGGCCGAAAAGGCTCGCTTTAGTGCTTTTCACATGCATCCGGTCACGGCACAGTCACACCGTACCGGATAAAGTAGAAGGTAGTGTTCATACATGTTCATGTTTAACCAATTTATTATTAGAGCTTTCACATGGCCGCAGCAACCGTACTTATCGCGCAGTAATGTATTGGCTAGCATAGGATCGTTCACATGAACCAGGGTTGATGAGGAAATGGTTACGAGGAAAGGAATCGGAAGGGGAAGTGTCAAGCACAAAGTTACAGGATATAGATGAGGATGAAGATATGTTTGTGAGGAAGAAGATTTAGATAAAGAAAAGGAAGAGGAAGTGGTTAAGGAAGAAAAAGACTGAGTAAAAAAGAGTGAAGTGATTATACTATACTTAAATAGAAGAGCAGAGTTTTTGATTACTATAAATTTCTATATTTTAACTGAAATTTGGAATATAGAGGGCTACGTACGGCAGCCTCCGATGGACTTGCTTGGATTTTATAAAATTAATGTATCGATCCTTCTTTCCCTCTAATCGGGGAACATTCAAAAAAGTTATTTAATCATTTTTCGATTACGTTTTAACATCCAGCGTGGGTTTTTTCAAAATTATTAATTTTGTATTTTATTTTTAACTTTTTAGAGAAGTTATTTCTCCTTTTCATTCAAAACCACGAACTACTTACTCTTAAAGGTTTGGTTGTCTATTTGTCGTAGATTCTTTAAAATCTTCTAAAATATTATTATTTTTATTGAGCTGCTGCATCACCGATGTTCTACAGCTGTAAAACATTTCTACAAACCTGCTCTGAAATGGCACACCTATACAGTACAGAGCAGTGTGACGGTGAGTCGGTCGTGTAAATATGTAACAAAATTATTGTAGGTCCCGTTAACCGCGCGGCTTCTACTCATCTTACTGAACAAGTTTTGTTATATCGCAAAAAAAATCACTCTTCATACAAATCAATCAGCTGAATGACCAATTTTTTGCATTTTTGTACAGCGTATCCATTTTTTTTTAGAATTGACTGTAGGTTCCTTGGGGAAACTTGTTCAGTATGATGAGTAGAGCCTCCAGTTAACGGGGCCTACACCATTTTTTACAACTTGTATAATGAAGAAAATCGCATAGGAATCCGCTGAATATTTGCCAACTAACCCGGCTGTTGCAGTGTTCCATGCTGGTCTACCGCCATAAAACATGTCTAAGATAAGAACCTACTCTGAAATAATACCTTTTAAATATTGAAATACGCATATATATATATATGTCGCAGATATATTGTCAAAGTCGTGATATTATAATTTCACCAGTTAAAATTAGTGAAATTATAATATCACGGTTAGGTTAGGTTAGTGATATTATAATTTCACTACATTTTGTTCAGTGAAATTATAATATCACGACTTTGACAATATATCTGCGACATATATGCGCGCGCACATACACGCACACACATAAAAACAATCTATTATCTCAAGGCATGTATACCGCCTCCGTTCCTTTTCGTCCGGAGAAGTCTTCAAGCGCTAACAATCCTGGCTGTTGCAGCGCCCCCTTGTGGTCTACAACTGCAAACCTAGGAACCTTTCCTGATATGACACCAATATAATTCACCGAATAGTTTCTAAGAAACGCCTACGAAACGTCTAAGAAACGTGTCAAGCGCCTATCATCCTGGTTGCTGCAAAGCTCCCTGGTGTTATACCGTTAAAAAGTAGTTTTCGAGGAAAATAGTAACAAACAGACATACACACACACTCAACCACTAACCCCAAATGCATTACCGCCGCCGTTTCGTTTCGTCCGTCGTAGGTAAAAAGGGCCGAAGACACCTATCAAATAAAAAGAATATATCAAAATCGGTTCATTCATTTGGGAACTACGATCCCTCTGAAAGATACTCACGTTAAACTTTTAACACTCCTCTGCAACGTGGGTTAAAAACATTCACTTTTTAAAAAAGTATTCAGTTATTCAAATAGCTGTTTTCAACCCCCGTCGCAAAAAGGGGAGTGTTATCAAAGACAATGAACTATAATTATCTTTGGTGTTATAAGTTTAACGTGTGTATCTGTCGAACTATGTGTCTGTCTACGGCTATGCGCCATTGTAGTTCCTAAACGAATGGATCGTTTTCGATGTGGGTTTTTTTGCTTCGCCCGTCCCGCTCCTCTCAGCGCACCGGTTTTTAAAAGCTTTTATTTAACTTGCAATGTATGTATGTCATCATCATCATCATTACAGCTCATATACGTCCCCACCGAGGGGCTCGAGCCTACCCTGAATCAGGGCGATTAGGCATGTATATAGATTATGTATGTATGTTTGTTCGGGTGAAATCTTGCAAGTTAATTTTGACCCACTCACTTCCCGGTTTCCGATTCAGCTGAAATTTTGCATGCATATGTATATCGTGTGACAATGCAATATTAAAAGCCTGTACCTAAAAGTTTTTAAGTTTTTCGAAAATTATTTTAGATAGATAAGATAGATAAAACATTTATTCAAAGCTACATTACAGTTGATACACAAAAAGAAAACAAAAAAATAATAAAAACTACTTATATCTAAGCTAATTTTCATACATTTCTTCTTTTCTTCGCTATTACTGTTTCTACTGAAGCAAAGAAAATACAAGATGTGCATTTATACCAATGAGATTGATAAATTTTCACACCTCTCTTCTCCACTTCGATGAAAACGCAACCTTATAGGGTTACCTACTTGTAAATGTGGAGCTCCGTAGGAGAACCAATGTCACCGAATCGCTAAACTTAAGTGGCAGTGGGCGGGGCACATAGCTTGTAGAACAGTTGATCGTTGGGGCAGTCAAGTTCTCGATGGCTAGCGCGCACCGGAAAACTTAGCGTCGGCAACCTTCCACTGGGTGGACCAACGACCTGGTGACACTTAACTACGTTAGAAGAAACCCCGTCATGTACCCTCATGCTTAGCTTAGTAGACCGCCTTCGTAGCGTCCATTAGCTTCACATCCTGGTCGCGGCTTAGTTTCCCGGCAGAGTCTACTTTATAAGTCTCTGTTTGGTTGGTATAAGGGCATTTTCTAAGCCCGCCTGGTTAGTTACCACCATCTTATCTAAGTCTTGCCGCCAAACATCAATGTTAACAACATTGACGTGTTCCGACTTGAAGATAAGATAGCCAGTTCCCGATTGTGTTGGGGAATCTTGGTAAGCTCGGTTACATCTTCGGTATCATCGTCGCTTACCATCAGGTGATGTGAGTGATAAATAAAAAAATCTAAAAATCAAGTAATGAGTTCAGACTCTCACAATAGTTATTTATGATACAAGGGTAGTAAAAAGGTCAAAACTCGTGACGATGGTAAACCCTCGCCTGCGGCTCGGGCTCACAAATGTCACTCGTTTGTTATTTTCTTTTAAACCCATGTATCATACAACATTTTACAATACAGTTGTGAGAAAATATGTAGATAAAATAAAAAACGACCGTGACAGAAAAATAAAATACATGGCTACATACCTAACAAGGTTTCGGCAACCAAAGTTCATTTATACACGACTTTTGACTCATTTTAAATGTCCGGGAAGTAATCTCACGTTGTTTTTCTTATACATACTCTTATGTATACTTTTTATTACATATTGTGACAAAAATAATGGGAACTGGGGATAAAAACCCTTACGGAGTTTGCCACATATGATACGTAAGATTTAGAGGTTCGGGCCTAAACGGAGTTTTAAGGAAAAAAAGGTTATGGGGTAAATTAGAATATATGTATTTTCATGATTATTTTAAAAGTAAGGAACAATAAACAATAGGAGTATAAAAAAGGTGCGATTTCATTGGTTGACCGTGTAGACAATTAAAAAAAAATGACCTAATATATTTATGGAGAATTTACGGAAATAAATTTAAGGTTACAATTTTATTTGTATATAAAATGGTTATTTCATAGTATGCCGGCAGGCAACGATCGTCACCGTCCCTTTGGTACTTAAATAAGTTACTAAGTTTAAAATTTCAGTTTGATCTGAATTACCCTATCTTTTAACAAAATATGTATCAGATACAAAACACATTTTAAAATTTAAAATAAATAACTAAAGGTTAGAAACTGGAAACAGGAAATCTTCTAGGTCGGCAGAAAGGTCAGAGAGTCAGAGAGTCGCTTGGGATAAAAGATAAAATAAATTCACTTCCCTTATGGCGAGCAGCTGGGCGGGCAGTAGAAAGGACTGGCTGGTGATCAGCACTGCTCCGTCCCAGGATTAATCCTTTATCCGGTAAAACTTCGGGGACGTCAAACCTCGCAGGGGCTGGATGAAACCCACAGAATAAAATGGTGGGCCTCAACAACAACTTATAACACAATTTGTACAAAAAATTTAAATACACATCAGTTTCGACGGGACCACGATCAACCTTTGTTTTTCTCTTGTCAAAAAATAACAACTATTTTCAAATTCAAATACCATAGAGCAACGACATCAAAAAGAATTTAATTATGAAACGCGACAAAAGAGATCGGCTCGAAACGATAGTTAGCGTTTCAATATATATTAACTATTCATACTTTTAATAGTTTTCACAACTAAAACATCTCAATTCAGTTTTACGAAAATTGCACCATATTTTAGCTAGTACACGTATATACGCATGCGCATGCGTAAGTTTTTTTTTATTATCATCATCATCATCATATCAGCCGAAGGAAGTCCACTGCTGGACATAGGCCTCCCCCAAGGATCTCCACGACGACCGGTTCTGCGTTGCCCGCATCCAGCGCATAACTAGACTATAATAAGGCTAGGGATACTAAATCTCTTTGAAAAAGATGACCTATTCCTTGGTGTAACCGGTTTCACTTCATTCATATTTTTTCTCTTTTCTTCACAAAAATATAACCCAAAAAGAATCTAAACAGCTAGCGTTAGTCGTATGTACTAACCTCACGGAGGAACTACTTAGGTAACTCCTAAAATCCTCCTTTCAAAAGTCTTAAAGAAGATTCTATATCTATGGTTATTATATTTTTTATTTGCTAGAAAGGTCTTGTTCCTCCAAACTAAAAATTTTAAAATAGTGGTAAAGTAAAAGCACGTGTGCGGTAAAATCAATTTTGCGCACACTTGACTGGCATATAAAGGACCACTTTTCGAGCAACTGTATTGAAAAGATAAATTATGAAGGTCAATTTGAATATTGTGGTGAAATGAATATCTTTAATGTGGTGTAATTTATATTTTTAATTAGCTTTCAGAAATGCTAAACTTAAGTGGCAGTGGGCGGGGCACATTTCTCGTAGAACAGATGGCCGTTGGGGCAGTAAAGTTCTCGAGTGGCTACCACGCACCGAAAAACGTAGTGTAGGCAGGCCCCCCTCTCGTCGGACCGATGACCTGGTGAAGGTTGCGGGAAGCCGCTGGATGCGGGCAGCGCAGAACCGGTCGTCGTTGAAATCCTTGGAGGATGCCTATGTCCAGCAGTGGACGTCCGTCGGTTGATATGATGATGACGATGAATATCTTAAATAACATGCGCTATGTTGTGTGAGATGAATGTAACATAAGCAGCCTAGATAAAAAAACTAGACCAGATGGGTCTCGACATCTTTCGTACTTACCTATGTATAACTATGTAACAATGTAAGAATTAATACGGGAGAAGCGTCTGGGTGTATACCCTGCCCAATGCCTTAAATCCACCAATCATGGCCGGACTGGCGAATATATGCATCGCTGCGAGCGGAGGGCAAAACCGACGTGCGATTGTGGAGCTCAGGTGCAGAACATGGATCACATCATCCGGGAGTGTCCAACCCGGATATATAATGGGGACCCTGCGGACCTGATTACACTTACAGACGAAACAGCCAATTGGCTGATGAGCTTATAAAGGGATAACTTGTGAACGAATGCGAACTTAACGCCATACGACTAAATAAATAAATGCCTTAAACAAACTACCTAAAAAGATTGGGATATGAATCATGTTCATGAAAATACCCTTAACAAATTAAGAAAAAACTAAAAAAAATACTTTGGCCTGGTTCGGAAGTGCACCCAGATAGTTCCCCCGTATTAGCAGAAGTCGGGCAGCAACCTAACAGGCTATAAACTTTCATTATTATTATTATTATAGTGCTCACGTTAATGCGTGTGTGTAGTGTGACCCCTCAGGCGCACATAATCTTGATACTAGATTTAGCGTTCTAATGTTGTTTTTATATGTAACTCAAAAAATAAAAAGATTAAATTTTAATTGTTTTTTTTAAACATTAACTTTCATAAGTAAAGTCGAACATCGTGGAGTGAATTGTAGCTTTAGTAGGTAAACTCAAACCGTGTCCAAACTCCTACAGCGCCAACTTAAGGTACGTCTAACTGTTTAAACGTAACCAAACCATGCAAATCACGCTCTTCCACCATTCTGCTTAGCGTAGGTTGTACTTAGTCTTCAAAAGCCAAATACATACTACTGATACTATTTGAAAGGCAACCACTGAACAGCTTTTAGTAATGGTATTTATAAAAGCGACATCGGCAAAAATCGTTTCTTAGTGGGTTTAAGAGCATCGGATAAACGTTCATATGAAATCGAAATTCGAAAACACATTGGTATGTGGCAGGATTCGAACCACAACCTCCCGGATAGTAGGTAGCGGCCCTTGCCATTACGTCACCGAAGCTCAGTTAATACTCACCGAAGTCAGTTAATTTACTATATGCGTATGTATTTAAATGTACAGGTATGTAAGTATACATATCAGTGTCTGGTTCCCATAGTACGTAGAATCCTAGTTAAGGGCCAGAGAACCGTGTGTGAGTTGTTCCTGAATATTCTTGTATTTTTTTTCGAAAGGACAAGCTTGTTGTTGGCCGTGGGGGCTTTTACAACTTCACCAGACAGGGGAGGCGAGTGCGGAGGGCAAAAAGCAAAAAGATGCAACTGCCTAAGGGCGCCCAGGTGGGCACGGACCTCGGCTTTGGTCGTTGCTTGGACGGGGGAGGATCGGAGAGAAGTATTTTTGTATGTTATTGAGCAATATTAAACCTTACTAGGAGAAAGTTACGTATCTGTTTTAAGTTTTATTTAGACATCTAATCGTACCTATATGTTATCTCCGGCAAATGATGACATATATACGAGTAAGTACTTCCAATTTTTTTTTATTAACTAGCTCTTTGCCGCAGCTTTGCCCGCTCAGATCCCGGTTAAAAAATTTCTAAACCTCTTCTCAGACCTACCGAATATACAAAGAAAATTCCATGGTAATCCGTCCAGCCGCTTCGAAGGAGTATGGCAACTAACACTGTAACACGAGAATTTTATGTATACCTTTCACCCCATCACAGTTTCCTTTCGTACACTTACTTCCAGGTGAATCGTAGAATGAATGCTGCAAAAAACTTAACGATTGTCAAAATAATGTGAACTTCTATAAAATACTAGCTGTCCCGGCGAACTACGTACCGCCTTACATTACATTACACTGCCTTACCCTAGCCTAACCTACATACACTACACTACCCTACCCTACATTACACCACCCTACCCTACACTACCCTACCCTACACTACCCTACACTACACTACCCTACCCTACACTACCCTACCCTACCCTACACTACCCTACCCTACACTACACTACACTACCCTACCCTACATAAGAACCTTCTCCTGACAATAACGAACTCGACAAAAAAAGAATTAGCGAAATCGGTCCAGCCGTTTAGGAGGAGTTCAATGACGAACACACGGACAGAAGATTTATATATATAAAGATTTTTAAATAAATAATTTTAATTTAACAACCGGCCAAATGTGAGTAGGACTCGCTTAGAGAGAGTTCCGTACCATTTTCTTTTCCGTAAGAACGTTAAGACGTTTAGGTTTTCTTATAAACCATAATAGAATTTATTGGTTTGATTTTTGTTTCGGAAATAGAATGCTCAATTTTCGTATATTTCTTCTAAAATATACACTTTACAATTATAAGAAGAAAATATTTGTAATCATGACAACGAGCCCTCTCATTTAAAACGTCACAACATGTATTCGGAAAGCTTATTTTTTTACTTATCTACTTTCAGACAGACAGACAGATAGCCACATGATTAATCGGATTTCATTGAGATTTTTCTGCAAGGGTTTACCATGTTCATTTTTTCAATGTTTGGCGTAATTTTGGAGATGACGGGCTCATAATAATAATACTCAATTTTGTACATTTTCTTTTATGTCTTTTAAACCCTAAGATGGGTCAAATGACAATATTCAATTCAAATTATTGAAAGATTGTGTAAAGCTATCACCATGGAAGAAATATATAGTATACTTAACGTAATAAAATAATCGATTTAATTGAATACAATTTTAAAAATATTACCACTTGATGTAAAAAAATATACTGTAGTGTAAACCCTGTTTTTGGCATTAATTGCAAAATTTCTCGAAAACAAATAGTTAATGTTGAATGAAACCAACACACAAAAATCGGTGACTTTAAGACCTTTCATTTTAATTGAGCACATTTTTTTTAAACTTATTGGAAAGTGATGTTGAGTTGAGTAATAAAAACATGTAAAAATCGAGAATTGGGCGTTCGGTTTCTACGTAACGGCCGCGTTCAAGCTCACATTGATTTGAACTTAAAATTAATAGACTTACGTTCGATATTATTTAAACACGTTTCAACCTGCTCGGGTTGAGTGCTCTTAGCGCCTTAAGAATTATTTAGATTTCATAATATGTACGTTTATCTACGCTCTTACGGTGAAGGAAAACATCGCGAGGAAACCTGCACACGCCTGCGAAGAAACTCAAAGGTTGTGTGTGAAGTCGACCAACCCGCACTGGGCCCGCGTGGTCGACTAAGGCCCGATCGCCCTAATTCAGGGTAGGCTAGAGCTCCTCGGTGGAGACGTTTATGAGCTGATATGATAAAGAAATATTTAAAAAATAAATAGACAGATTAATAAATGTCACATTTATTCTTCACCACAACACACATACAGTACGGTAAACCAACATAAGGTGCAAATGCAGTGCATATAAGCAGACATACATTATTGTGCCGCAGCAAAGAAAAGGCTCCGACTCAGCATATGTTGTGGCAGACCGCAGCGCTGATATTCTGTCGGCACCGCAATGAAAAGCCCGCTTCCATCTTCGGCATCATCGTCACTTACCATGAGGTGAGATGATGCCAAGGGCTTACCAATTGTGAATAAAAAAAAAGTGTGTGTGTCAACTCCGACGCACGACTGGAGTTTACTACTTAACTACGATTGTCTAAACAGGCACAAAACAGGGCTTGACTTTAGTTTTAAGTTTACTCTGCACAGTTTTTATAACTAATCATTCCAATTTCCGGCCTCTTTTCATAGCTGATGTGTCAGGTGTTTTAGCTCCCATGGTCGCAGCTACTAATGATCCATTTGGTGTTTGGCAGCGACTAACCTCGTATGCTTTAGATGCGGTTATACGAGCATATCTTAGGTCATACCATAAAAGGCTCTAACATTGGTTTTGTGTTGACTCTTCAATTAAATCAAGAGCATTTTTGTTAAGTTTCTCTTTAATGTTTCTAGTAATTTGTTGACATCTTTCTTTATATCATCACTCACTTGAATAAGGAAATGAAAACTGTCGAACATCACTATGTTTAAAGTCGTTCTGATACTTTAAAAGTTCACAATTCATAATTTTCTTCTTTTTTGCTTCTTGAAGAAACCCGTGGAAAAGGTCTGTGCTGGTTTCATGATGTGGAGCTGTTTTTTTTTTTCAAATTTGATATACAGTGACGTATTTCATAGTAGTCCCTACTCTCGAGAGGACGGGTTTTTTCCAGTAACATTCACGCAAGGAAGGTTTTTCGTACCCAATAGCATCGTCACCATAAGATTCTCGTGCAGCCCTGAAAATGCAAACTAATTACTTACTGTAAACAAAATTTATTCTTTATAACCTAAAAAACTACTACTGAAAGAAAGACTAGACTTTTGGGCAAGTTTCTGCTATCTGCTTTCACAAAATTGACACCCATGATGGAGTGGAATACCAAATTATATAAAAATCACAAATTTTAAAATCTTATCAGATCAAAAATTGTAAGACTGCAACAATAACAGATCTGATTTGATTACTGTGTTGTGACTTCATTTTAGATTTCGTAGTGACTTATATTCTTTTTGTCAGATTCAGCCAATCCTGACTGTTTTGTATCACGTGACAAAGGTGCGCACAATAGGTTGCGCGTAAAAAACGTAACGCGCAAAGAGAATATAACAAACTACGTTTTCGATCACTAGATTTTACTCCTCATATTTTTTTCATACCGGGCGCCTTATATGCAAATCGATTCTTAAGGAGTAAACTCCAAAAAAAAATAATGAAAAAAAAACAACCACGGTCGGTCAGACCGACTGATAAGGGTTCCTTTTTTCACAGGATCGACGGAACCCTAAAAGTTGTAATTGTTAAATTATACGTTGTAAAATGTCGATTACGTAATGAAAATCTCCATGTCACCAGTTCCGTGGATTTGACAGCTGTCACTGTAATCATCATACAATTGACCAATTGCCTGGGTAAAGTTGCGATTCAAATTGTTGTCTTTTGTGATGAATACGTACCTACGTCCTCTGCTTCCAAGATCTGTGAATTCGTTACATTGTTCTGCAGGTTAGGTAACCGTTTCCTCCGTTAGAGCAGTTCTGTGGTTCGCACAGGTAACAAACAATGCCAGCTTTGTCGTGATTTAGTCTCGAAGTCGCTGCAATTATGGGCTGAGAAAGTGAATCAAAGGGCAAATGACAGAGATGCATTTGGTGAGTAACGTCCGCAACATGCTCGAATCACACTTATTGAGTTGGTATCATGCGCTGAAGTTACCTTTAAGGCGCTTTGCACACGACGGGGCGGGGCGGGCCGGTCAGTTTCGCCGCCAACGATAGCACAAAGGGAATCATATACTACCAACGCAAATGGAGGACAAAAAGACCGCGCCGTGTCCATGTGCGTTGGTAGTATAGGATTCCCTTTGTGCTATCGTTGGCGGCGAAATTGACCGGTCCGCCCCGCCCCGTCGTGTGCAAAGCGCCTAAATGTACCTATAACCTATAATGACAAAGATATACAGGGTGACTGATTAGACGACGGACGCATTTTAGGAGGTGAATCAGAAGACGAAACTGAACAACTTTTCTCAAGAAACCTATGGTCAATTCTCAAAAAAAAAAAAAACTTTTCATACAAATTGGTCAGCTCAATAGCCAACTTTGTATGAGAAGTCCAATTTTTTTTTTGCGAATTGACCATTGGTGCCTTAGGACAAATTGTTTAGTTTCGTCTTCTGATTCACCTCCTTAAATGCGTCCGCCGCCGTCTAACCAGTCACCCTGTATATGTTAATTCTATAACAAATACTATTACCTAAGACTGTAATCTGAATCATTACATTATTTCTAATATACAATAAGTTTTTTTTTTACTATTTAAAAATGTGTGTAAACACCTATTCAAAATAAGTTATTTTTGATTTTGATTTTGATGTCGGTTGTTAATTATGAAGAACCCTGTGTTTTTAACCCCCTATGTGGCGTAATGGTTAACACCTATTCAAAATAAATTATTTTTGATTTTGATTTTGATGTCGGTTGTTAATTATGAAGAACCCTGTGTTTTTAACCCCCTATGTGGCGTAATGGTTAAGTCCATTAGCTTCACATCAGGAGGTCGAGGTTTCGATTCCCGGCGGAGTCTAACCTTGTAAGACTCGGTTTGGTTGATGAAAGGGAATTTTCTAAGCCGCCTGGCTAGGTACCACCCATCATGTCCTAGTCTTGCCGCCAAACATCAATGTTAACAGCATTGATGTGTTCCGACTTGAAGATAAGATAGCCAGCTCCCCGTTGCGTTGGGGAATCTTGGTAAGCCCGCTTTCATCTACGGCATCATCATTGTGATTTAAGCAGTAGACATCTTTCGGCTGATGTGATGATGATGATGATGATGAGGATCTTTTATGTGTGACCACCACGTGATCTTCGCTTCCACTCATCATACTGCACAATTAGTGCAGTAGAAGTTTGAAATAACTAGGAATTCATTAAAATTAAAAACCCAACTGCGTAAAAACCTAACCCTTCTTTTCGGCCATACGGGTAGAAATGTATTCTATGTTACTCACGAAATCAAGACGAATCTAAAGATACCTACCTCATACTTTAAAATCCTTCAAGCCGTTCAGTCTGTAGCAGGAAACATAGAAATCTACATACATACATACACTAGAAAAACATAACCCTCCTTCTGAGGCAGTCGAGTAATTAAGATTTAGATACTTTTTTAGTACCTAACTGTTGTTACACAATTCATTAAGAAATCAGTACTTGTAACGAACGCACACAACAGCGCCAGGGAAACAACGAATTTGTAGTTATGTATGATCTAACTTATGTAGGTGTGACGTTCATTAATCATTTCTTTCGCGAGATCACCGTCTTACGTAACTGCTGAGGTCGGCCTCTAACCTCAGCAGGCAACATACTAACCTGAGCAGTCAACATACTAATTATAAAATAAACTCTATAAGCTTCGCTTTATCAGTAAGTTTTGTATATACAGGCTGAAATTAAAACCCTCGGCTAAAGTTTTAACTCGGGATCTACTTACGAACTCGTATACCGAATAAGTTTTCCTAACGTAGGAAGGTGCGTGACAGTTGTGAATGTATTAAATTGTTTTAGCAAGAGTGGAAACAGGGGGAGGGGAGCAGGGGGCCATACACACATACCTCTGCGGATTGCATTCAATATTGAGTGAACGAAAAATAGATTAAGTTTTGTGTTTTGTTTTTTACTGCCTCCGTAGCTCAGAGGCAAAGTTCACTGGCTTTACACAGGAGGTCGCGGGTTCGATTCCCGGCGGGGTCAATTGTAAGACTCGGTTTGGTTGGTGGTAGGGCATTTTCTAAGCCCGCCTGACTAGCTACCACCATCTTATCTAAGTCTTGCCGCCAAATATCAATGTTGATATCATTAGTGTGTTCCGGCATGAAGATAAGATAGCCAGTTTCCCCATTGCGTTGGGGAATCTTGGTAAGTCCGCTTCCATCTTCGGCAACATCGTCACTTACCACCAGGTGAGATGTTGTCAAGGGCTTACCAATTGTGAATATAAAAAAAAATGTTAAAAGACAATTTAAAAAAATAATAATAAAAATTTCGTTCTATGTATGTATACAGAGTAACTTTTAACAATAAGTAACTTTTAATTTTATCACGAGTACATGCATATGTACATATTTATTCATATCCTTGGCTATCAAGAACTAATTAAAAGTCACCCCATATTATAAGTCTCGGGTCTGTGACTGTACCTCTAACTTATTTTTTTTTAATCTTAGTTCGTGGCCCACTATAAACATCCATTGCTCTTTTTACCCGACTGACCAAAATGAGGGTAATATGTTTTTCGGGTGGATGTACCTATCTACTATGTTTGTTTGTTTGGCAGAGCCTGTAGTCTAAACGGCTTACTGGGTTGGAGTGCGAGGTGTCTTTATATTCATCTTGATCCCGTGAGTGACCATAGGATACTTTTTTATCCACAATTATTGGTAATCTCTTGGCATCATCTTACCAGATGGTAAAGTGACGATGATGCCTAAGATGCAAGCGGGGTTACCAAGATTTCCCAACGCAATGGGGAACTGGCTATCTTATCTTCAAGCGGCAACACATCAATGCTGTTTACATTGATGTTAAGCGGCAAGACTTAGATAAGATGGTGGTAGCTAGCCAGGCGGGCTTATAAAATTCCATTCAATCAACCAAACCGAGTCTTACAAAGTTAGACTCCGCCGGGAATCGTACCTGCGACCTCCGGATGTGAAGCTATTGGATTTAACCATTACGTCAAAAAAGGCGGTTACACGAATGCCCAAAAAATAGGGGTAAGCTTTTATGCAGTCTGGTTCTAAAATTTTATTTGGTTAGGTTAATGTTAATAGGAAATCGATCGATGTTTTTAACACGCATATATTAGCTTCACCTGTATGTATGTATGTTTGTATGTATGTTTGTAACCGACTCCTTTGCACTCGATTTTAACCCACTTTAAACGGACAGATTTAAATCAAACTTTGTACATTTATCAAGAATCAGTGACAATACAATAATTTCGTAAGTTTATCTCATTATCCTGAACTAAAACTGAAAAATAAATATAGTTTAAAAAAACGAAAAAAAAACGTTTTTTAAGAGTTTTTTTAAATATAAGCTGAAAACAATAATGAACGAAAAATACTAGTATTATTGTGAAAAAAGCGTGGGTTGCTAGATATACGAAAAATATGGCCCTAAGCGCCTCACGCTTTTTTCACAATAATACTAGTATTTTTCGTTCATTTGTGTTTTAAGCTAATATTAAGAATTATTTGTAACTTTTTAGTTTGATGTGCTTTAAAAGCGTGTTTTTTTATATACTATATTTATTTTTAGCTACAATCCGCTAAATGTTATATCCCATGTCATCCTCACCTTCCTACGTGAAATAGACTATAATCGTAGCAAAAACATTTTGGACTTCTCATAATATAGGTAAGTAAAAAGCTTAAGGGCCGCCATGCAGGAGGCTCGAGTTTTCATACAAACGTAGTTCCGCTTTAATACAAAAACTACATGCCAGATTTAACCCAAACTTTGCAAATATATTGAGGAGACACATATCGATGTTTGTAATTAGTTTTCGAAGTACTAATATAAAACGGAAAAAAATAAAAGCAGTTTCAAACTTTCAGAACAAAACTAAATTAAGCTTTCGTTCAGTTACGTTAAAATTTACTACGATGAAAACTAATTACAAACATCGATATGTTTGAAACTCAATATATTTATAAAGTTTGGATTCAATCTGGCATGTAGTTTTTGTATTAAAGCAGAACTACGTTTGTATGGAAACTCGAGCCTCCTGGAGGCTCTTAACTGAGTAGGTTCCTGCGGTACGGTGCGGAAGGGGTGTGGTGAGGTCACGTGAATGACGCGAGACTGGGCGCCCGTCTCAGTGCTGGTCACGTCAAATGTCACCCGCGTCAAATGTCACCGCAGCTGTAGCCAAATTATCGGATTGGCCGATCTGTATACAGGGTGCACCAATAAATAAGTAGGAGCCGTTAACTGGGGATTCTACCGTCATACTGAACAACTTTAATTTCCCTTGAATTTCCTACGCGATCGAGTCAGAAATGAGGAGATCCGCAGGACAACCAAAGTAACCGACATAGCTCATAGAGTTGATAAACTGAAGTGGTATTGGGCAGGGCACATAGCTCGTAGAACAGATGGCCGTTAGGGCAGTAACGTTCTCGAGTGGCGACTGCGCACCGGAAACCTTAGCGTAGGCGGTGGACCGACGACCTGGTGAAGATCACGGGAAGCCGTTGGATGCGCGCAGCGCTAGACCGGTCGTCTTGGAAATCTCTGGGGGAGGCCTTTGTCCACCAGTGGACATTTTTGGCTGATATAATGACTGAACAACTTGCCCCAAGAAAAATTTAAAGAATTATCCAAATACGTTATATACAAAAATGCAAAAAAAAGGTCGTTTAAAGAATTTAATTTTTTTAGTTGTACAGCAGGATGAGAAAAAAACCCAGTTAACGGCTCCCACACCAATTTTGTTATATCCTGCATATATTTAGTTGTCTCCAGTTATAGTACCTACTTTGTACAAAGATTTACCTATTTAAGGCTTCGACCAATATAACAGCTATGGACCGGCCTACGCGAACAGCGGTTTTGATGCCTACAAAATGAGCGAATTCTCTCATTTCGTCTTAGTCATTCGTGCTACATTCCGAGTAAGTCTCTCTACCTCTGTCATCGTTTATATTTGAACGAGACTCGATAGACTATAGTGGTGTGAGTGTGTGTTTGCGTGCAGTTGCATTTGACTCATTTTTGATGAGATTAATGTATGTATAGGGCCGGTCCATTGTATTTGGTCGAAGATTTGAGGGGTGACCTACTACTACTACATTACACCCTTATGTTATTACTTTGAATAGGGATGATGACTTCTAGTCATCTGAGTTACTTTTTATTATTTGTAAAAAACGTCATTTAATTCTAAAAAATTTCTAAATATCTCTCTATGCGTGACGTCATAGTTGTTCATCGTTATACCAACTCATTTTGTGATTTTGTTGAATTAAAAATTGAAAACTTGATAGAAAACAAAACAAGTAAGGTTTTTTTAAAGTTTTAGTAGGAGGGCAATTTTGTGTGTGACCAAGAGATTATAATTTATCTTTGACGCTGTCATCATCCCAATTATCATCCCCATCACACCTAATGGAAATGAAGGTGAATCACAGAACGGAAAGCCAGTTCAGAATCTTCAAAGCATCAAGGAAATGGCTATCTTATCTCTCTCTGCCGGAAAACATCATCGGGTTTGGCGGTGAAACCCGTGACCTCGAGTTACACTCGAGTGGTTTAACTGCTGCACAAAGAAGGCAATGTACTAAATAGTGGGTACAAACGCAGAATTGAAAGATCTTATGGTTATGAGGTCTAAGTTGTTCACTAGGTAGCCCAACGAAAAGGATGCGAAAATTTAAAAAATAATTTCATAAATGGGGCGATGAAAAATGTTTTTTTATTTTTTTTTATTCACTTTTGGTAAACCCTTGAAAACATCTCACATTATATAGTATTCAGGAGTTTCGAAACTGACAATTTATCACACATTAAGTATTAATGCGACATTACTTAATTATTATTTTCTGATATATTTTTTAATACAATTAACAGTAGCATGTAATATTTTAAAATAACAATAGGACTAAATTATGATGTCAGTATTTTTAAAGCACCCTTTTTAGGGTTTTATTAATTTTGTTGCACTTAATTATGGTCTGTCACATATTAGAAATTTAAATTGATGTTTTTTTTCACAGTTGGTAAGCCCTTGGCATCATTTCACCTGATGGTAAGTGACGATGATGCCGAAAATGGAAGCGGGCTTACCTAGATTCCTCAACGCAATGGAGAACTGGCTATCTTATCTAAAAGTCGGAACACTCAAATCAATGTTGTTAACACTGATGGCGGCAAGACTGACTGGCAATAAGATGGTGGTAGCTAGCTAGCCATTCGAGCTTTGAATGCCCTACCATCGAGCAACAGAGTCTTACAAAGTTAGACTTCACCGGGAAAGGAAACCGCGACCTCCTAGTGTGAAGCAAATGGAATAAACATAACGCCACGGAGGCGGTTAGAATTTCATTTAATTTCGTACGTAGATGAACATTAAATAACAGTAGTTCCAAGGCCGAAACACTCATGAAAGCCGGGAAACCATATGTAATTTTGCCATTGTTGTTTTATCTTATATTAGATAACATTTTGCTTCAAAGATCAGTCTGTCTTCATGTTTGAGGTGTCTAAGAATTGTCTTCAGAAACTTATAATGTGAAAATCATTCTTTGGTGAATTATTTAAAGCATATCTCTGTTTGGTAACCTATAAACTATCAAATAACTAAGTCCAGTTATTTCTACAATACAACATTCAAAATGACTTCCGATTGCAATTTTAGAAACCCAATCCAATTTACAACAGTTCACAGAATTCATATACAGGTGTTACAAAATTGGTGTAGGACACGTTAACAGTGGTTCTACTCATCATACTGAACAACTTTCTCCAAGGTACCCATAGTCAATTCTAAGAAAAAAACCGGCCAAGTGCGAGTTACACTTGCGGTATGAGGGTTCCGTACCACCACACCTCTCCACACAACTATGACAATGATAATATCTATTAACATGACAAACAAAAGACACAAACACGAGTAACAGAAAAATACGTGGTGATTTTTGTGAACTATTTTCCGTAAGTGTCCGTATTATATTAAATTTGAGTATACACTTTATTTTCAATTGATAGAATTCTTATAGGTTTTCCTGTAATCTACAAGCAATGAACTATATTTCGTATTTATTTCAAATTTTTAGGCTCATTAGTTTGGCTGATCAGTGGGGGGAAGAGTAAAATTTCGTCTTCTTTCATGAATAAAACCAAAACTATTTATTTTACAAAAATAACAAAAATATATTTGAGATCCTCATAACGAGGCCTTTCATTTGATATACGATACAGTAAGGTTTGCAAAACTTTTTTTTTTAATTTCAATTTTTTCCCCCGATAATGACCCTTATTTAAAAAAAATATTTCTTTATTTTGCCCATCTGTGTTTGGGTCATAGGATTAGATCATCCTACTAAGTTTCACCTGATTTAGTCCAGTAGACTCGGAGGAAATTGGCTGTGACAGACGGACGGACAAACAGACAGACGTACGAGTGATACTCTTAAGGTTCCGTTTTTTTGTTGTAGTACGGAACCCTAAAAATGAACTCTCCATACAAAAATGCACAAACTTGATCAATCAGCTGATCTATTTGTATGGTTTTTTCTTTCGGATTTCAGCAAAGTCATAGAACAAAAGTGGTTTAGTATGATGAGTAGAAGCCCCAGTTAACGGGACCACACCGATTTTGTTGCAACCTGTATAAAACAAAGTCGAGTTAGTTACACCATTTACAACTCAAGAACAGCTGAACCGATTTTCATGATCTTTGTTTTGTTGGATTTGCCTACGCCCCGAATAGCAGAATAACTATTAAAAACATCGGAACAATTCACGGGGGAAAAAGAAAAACGCAAAAAGTAGAGTAGAGTAATTGTAGTGTGTTGTAGTGCAGTGTGTTATAGTGTATTGTAGTGTAGTGTGTTGTAGTGTAGTGCAGTGTAGTGTAGTGTAGTGCAAAGCAGTGTAGTGTAGTGCAAAGCAGTGTAGTGTAGTGCAGTGTAGTGATCAGTAGAGTAGTGTAGTAACAGATTTTTACGAAGTTCGGCGGGTCAACAAGTTTCTGATAATATAAACGGCAAGTTATGTATACTTATCAACATTTGTTTTTTTTTTATTATTTGTGAGCTTATTCTTGAGAGCATCCCACGCTGCACAATGCTTGCATAAAATATGCAGTATAGCCACCAGATAAGACGGGGTTGATAGCGACGACGGGCCAAACCAGCAAGTGCTAGCTACTATTGCCTTGCATTGTTTAATAAATGCCTAAATGATTTATGTACCATTGTTAGAAATACAGACAGCTTGCTACAGACCGGATAGCGGAATATGTTTTTTTTTCATAAAAAAAATGAGTGCGTTTGGCTGCATGCACCTCACCTGATGGTAAGTGCCGATTAGAGGTCCACGCCGCGCCGGCGTGCCGCCGCCGAGCTACCTCAGCGCGCCGCCGTCGCTGCCGGGTCGTGCAAAATTTCGCGCCGACCTCGAAATTCGAATAAATATTTAACCTATTTATTCAAACCGACCAAAGCAAATAATGCGCTGTTGCCATTCCGTGCGCTGGCGACTGGTCGCTGCATGCATCACTACCGTTTTTTATCAGACTGCGGGAAAATTTGTAAAAAATGCTGACATAGAATTGCCTGAACCAGGTCCTTCTTCGCAGTCGCAAGAAAGTCTCCTCCAAAAGTTGGCAAAAAAGCATTCCAGCAGATTTTTTGACGATAGTGAAGAAGTTTCACAGGAGTGCTGGAAATACCTAGCCACTGCTAGTCCATCCGATATGGAAAACTTAGATAATGATGTCTTGAGGCAAAAAAAAAATATTTCCTTGGCTTGCAGGGTTGGCGCGGTCACTTTTTAAGCATTCCAGCTATAAGTACACCCAGTGTAAGGGTGTTTTCTGTAGCTGGGACCTGGGATGGTTTTGACTGTTAAGCGATCGCGATTAAATCCGGCAAAGGTGAACAAAATAATTTTTATTCACGATAATTACAGCCACTGTAGCTGTACTGTAATCAATTTATAGTCAGTGATTGGAGATAAGAAATAAATGTTTATTCCTAGCATAGTTATGTTTTTTTAATTATTCCTCCTAAAAAAAGTCCTCACGCCGGCGACGCCGCGCCGCGCCGGGTTTAAAGCCCAGCGCGCCGCCACTGGGTTTTTTGGCTGCGGCGTGGATCTCTAGTGCCGATGCAGCCGCGGATGTAACACACAAGCTCAAATAGTGCGTATTCACTCTCGTCTTGAAGATTCCTAAATTATACGAATTGGGGAATACAGACGCCGGCCGGGAACTCCACTCCTTGGCCGTTCGCATAATGAACGAAGAAGCTCCGTGCGTAAAGGAGAACCGCCCTCCGCGCCTGGTCGTCAGATGATGAAATGGAGAGGGGGAATGAGGTCGTGAAGCTCTAGCTAGGGCACACTCTCCGAAATGAATCCTGTAGAAAATCGAAATCATTGAAGCTTATCTAGTTTAAATTATTTCTATCCAGTTTCTACCAGTATCAAAGGAATAGTATACGAGTATCATAGTATAAAGGAAGCCGCCCTCTGCGTCTGTCTGTCCGTTTGTCAGCTAATTAATTCTAAACCACGCAACGAATTTTCAAACGATTTTCACTAATACTTAGAAAGAGCGATAAACGAGGAAGGTTTATGTATCCCCGCGAGCCACTTAGAGCTCGCGCGCCGCACATCAGCTTGCACTACACGTGTTACTAACTTGAAGTAATCTGCTATTTTTTCTATTAGGAAAGTCTGCGATACTCACGGTAAATAGCCAGTTTGAGAGAAAAGCATGTATAGAACAAGGAAAACATCCCTAACTATGGTTGCGCATGGCACCACTAGCCTAAGAGACTAAGTGATACCTTCCATAATCCTCTCCATTCCTGCCCTAACATCATTCACACCCCCATTCCATATTCCAGTCCACAGTCACAGCATAACCACTAATTCACTTCTTCAACAGCTCTAGTGATGTCCCCCAACCCCCTTCACTTTTCCCGCAATTAAAATGAGTTTTTTTTTTTTTTTACAATTGGTAAACCCTTGACAACATCTCACCTGGTGGTAAGTGGTAATTTATTTTTTTATTCTCAATTGGTAAGCCCTTGAGGATCTGGTTATCTTATCTTCAAGTCAGAACACATCAATGATGTTAACACTGATGTTTGGCGGCAAGACTTAGATAAGATGATGGTAGCTAGCCAGGCGGGCTTAGAAAATGCCCTACCACCAACCAAACTGAGTCTTACAAGTTGACCCCGCCGGGAATCGAAACCGCGAACTCCTGGTGTGAAGCGAATGGACTAACCATTACGCCACGGAGGAGTTCAATGATTTCGAGTTTATGTATCGAACCATTGTCGGCTCCTAATTGTTTTTGGCATTATTCATCATCATCATTACAGCTCATATACGTCCCCACCGAGGGGCTCGAGCCTACCCTGGATCAGGGCGATTAGGCCTTAGTCGACCACGCGGGCCCAGTGCGGGTTGGTCGACTTCACACACAACTCGAAGGTTGGCATTATTATTGGGGTCTAATTATGACGTTAGTTACAAAATAAAAATAAAATTTATTTTGAGTTCTTACAATCGGTAAAAATATTGTTATTTAGGTCGAAAGGTCAAAATTTGGAATTTTATTTAAAAAACTACGACATTTAGTAAAAGCCACTAACAACCTATACGTCTCCACTGCTGGGGCACGGGTCTCTTCCCAGGCTCGGGAAGATCAGACCATACTCCGCACTGTTTTTTAAGCCGCCTATTGGGCACGGCTTGACGACTGCCATCTACTGATACCAACGGCTTAACGTGCCTTGCAAAGCACGGATACGATCTAGAAAACTGCCACTAACAGTCGAACCCAAGGCAATAATAACCTTGCTTCAGGTCATTTAACCTCCGTACCCAGTGGTGTCTGTTTTTACAAGCTTTAATTTAGTTTCACCTGTCCCTTCTTGCAAGTTAAATTTGACTACCGGTTTCCGAATTCCGATTAAGCTGAATGCAATATTATGATGACATGGAGCTGATCTGATACTGGAGCTGGAAGGTACAAGCTATTTAGTTCACCTGTGCCGGTGTCTGTAATGAAATCTTGCAAGTTAAATTTGACCCACTTCCCGGTTTATAGGTATACTTATAATGAAAATTTACTGATAATATTAAGAAAATTAAAAATTAAAGTGTAGTCCATTTCAAATTTCTAATAATATAAGAAAGTGAATCGCGTGACAATGCAATATTATGATGACATAGAGCTGATCTGATGGTAGAGCTGGAAGGTGGCCATAGGAATCCCGCAATAAAACGACACAACCCCATCGAGTTTCGGCTCGTTTGGTACGTATGGACGAGTACTTTGATCCTAAAAAAGCTTGTACCTAAAAGCTTCTAGGTTTTTCAAAAAATATTAGTTCATCTGTCACGATAAGTAGTGTGTCACAATTTACCATGCTAGCCTCAGATCAACCACACCAGTTGCTTTATCTAAGATGCTAGCTATCCCAAGCAACAGACGGCAGTTACCTGGCCGTTCAGGAGGCCGTTTAACTGTAGTGGGAAAGTGCCGAAATCCATCGAATCCAGACCGTATTTTTGCCGGTAAGTGGTTCTAACTACTAGTAGGCACTACACTACCAGAAGACGAGACGCAGGAAGGGGTTGCACCCCTTTGTTGTTGATTTTCCACCTTTTCGCACGAATCGTTACGCTTCTTCATTTATTATGCGTACAGCGCAGGAGTGGAACTCCTTGCCTGCGTCAGTGTTTCCCGATTCCTATAATTTGGGGATCTATAAGGCAAAAGTGATTAGGCATTATTTGAGTTTGCGTGTATTATCCTCGACTGCATCATCACTTACCATCAGATGAGTTGCAGTCAAACGCACTCAGCTTTTTAATATATTAAAAAAAAAGCTTTTACAAAGGAGAAATTCTTGCCCTCACATTAAGAATTGCAAGAACTCACAAATCTCTCCTCTATAAAATCAGTGATTGGCAGCGTCGAGTGACCTGCGTTGCAAAGGTCCAACCACCTACGTGTTAAAATGGTATGGATATGTGTAATGGCATCTATATAATAGAGGTCAATTCGAGTGATGCAACTCAGTACAAGCATGCTCGAATAACACTCGATTGGATAGAGTACAGTCGGGCACAGAAATCGTGTGACTTGGTAGAAAGTTTAGGTATACTCGCAAAATGGAAATGGAAATTGGAATTCCCTGCTGATTCGTATAATTTAGGAATTTTCAAGAAGATAATAAACATAGGCAATATTTGGGCTTGCGGGTTGCATTCTCGGCTGTATCGGCACTTACCAACAGGAGAGGTGCAGCCAAACGCACTCCAAGATTTTAATAAAAAAAAGACAACAATAATATAATAAACTAAGGTCTTGATGTGGAAACGAGAAAGTACTTGTAAGCAAAATTAAAGGAAATTTCTCCCATCACAGGGAACTCTTGTAGGGGGAATCAGGGTGCTTCAGTTTTTGTTAGCATATTAATATTAGAAACTTTAATCAATAAACAATAATAAACTAAGGTCTTGATGTGAAAAAAAAAGTACTTATGTAAAAAAAATAAAGGAAATTTCTCCCATCACAGGGAACCCTTGTAGGGGGAATCAGGGTGCTTC
Organism: Coleophora flavipennella; assembly: GCA_947284805.1. Taxonomy (NCBI): domain Eukaryota; kingdom Metazoa; phylum Arthropoda; class Insecta; order Lepidoptera; family Coleophoridae; genus Coleophora; species Coleophora flavipennella. Next base: position 12,136,581 of record OX369308.1, read on the forward strand.
AGTTTTTGCTAGTATATTAATGTTAGAAACTTTAATCAATAAACTATTTTTTTTTCTGTTTTAACAACTAACCGGTACAATTTGCGGCGTATAAGTTGTAATGCGTACGCACGGGTATGTAATGAGGATTATTCGGGGGGCTGGCGTTTCATGGTGCGCGCAACCCCCGCGTCCCGCACTTCAATTCAAACCGTTAAAAAAAAATAAGACACTGCCACTGTTCAACCACGTTCAACTAGTAACTAATTAGTAATCTGTGGTTCAACTTAGATGCCGCGATCTATACCATACCTGTAGTTACCTATGAAATACTTGTGAATGTGACATTAGTCAGCAGTCTAAGCATCATCACGGCTATGGATAAATTGTGCGAGTATACCGTGAGTGGAATCACCCGTATCTAGTGGACATCCAAAGCCATGCAGAGACGTACTAAAGTATAGTCTGAAGCGGAGCAGAAGAAATGTTCGTAAAGAAATGTGATTCATAGAGTATTTGACAGTCATCATATCAGCTCATATACGTCCCCTCCGAGGGGCTCGAGCCTACCCTGAATTAGGACGATACGTATTTGACAGTATTAAAAAAAAATTCTCCAATAAAAACACAGAAACTTTCTCATTCGGTAAACACAGAAACATATTGTATAACAATTATTATTTGGTATTTTAATTCATTTTTAATTTTATATTTATTAAAAACACTAAATTAGTACTTCAGAGACAATGACCGTATGCCTGTAACACGAGCAATTTGAAACAAAATTAAATTTTATAAGGATTAAAAAATTAACTCAAATGACTAGTAGTTCTAACACCAAACTAAGATAAAAAAAGTACCTCGCGTGAATTCAATGTGAAGACAATCAAAACCACTTAAGATATCTTAACCACTCCAAAATACTGGAAAGTAGTATGTGCTAAGACGTCGTCGAAGACACGCACACAAACACATAACACACATATATCACACACACGCTTTAAAAAGTCGCTTCAGCTTGACAGTTCGCAGCATTCTGTGTGAACTTTTTTTATCTGAGACACCGAATTGAGATGTTCACGCGTCTCTCTCTTTCTTCAGTCTGTGCAGTCGGTGATCGTAGCTAATTTAGTATCAAAACGTCTTAAGTGGTTTTTTTCATGCTCTGTTAATTAATGTAGTAAATAGTTGTTTCGTGTAGCCTGGATGAGATTGCTTACAGCAATAAGAAATACTTTCTACATCTCATTATGAGATGGCATCGTATTACTCTACATTACGTTAGAGTTTAAGGTGTAAAAAAAATAAATATATAAAGGTAGGTAAAACAAAAGAATAACTCACATTTTTCTTAGTTAAAAAACGTTTTGAGGACACATAAAACAATTGATTGACTAAATAATTATTTAGTTAGGTTACTTGTTTAGGTATTATGTGTGTAGGTATTTTTAATCTCTGAATAATTCCGAAATATTTAGTCGCCGCCGTTACAAAGTCACATCATTCGAAAAGTTCTCATCTCTCAAAATCACCAAGCTATCTCGGACGCACTATAAATGTAAAATATTGGAAAATTCGATTCCTATAAGCACTGGGTAGTACCACTTTCGCTTTTTCCATGATACCGAGCAGCTTGCTGTGTTCCAACGGGTGAGGCGAGATAGCCAGCGAGATTACTGGCACCTTGGTACTAGAGGGTCGGCGAAGCGCTCGCTGATGACTGCCCAGACTACGAATAGTCATAGTAGGTACGTACTGTTCCCTAGTGTCACAATAGGCAGCGGCGGCAGCGAAAACCACTTTCCAGGTGAGCACTCAGCCACCTGCTATATAATAATAAAAACACCAGCCAAGTGCGAGTGGACTCTTACAACATGTACCCGTACCATCGTACAAGAAAAAACCTAACCTAACCACAAGTGCCAACAGAAGTGAAAACTTATTACAGTTTTGTCAGTTTTGACCCTCCGATTGTTCCTGACGAACGTCTAGGTTGACAAAGTTTTGACTCTGCGAGTGTTCCTTGTTCGATGTCGGGGACGGTGTCGCGAGTCAAATGGTTTTTTCCCTTCTCAAAAAATGCCCAACGCGCCTGAAGTTTTCACTTCAAAAATCTCGTTTCTTGTATCCTTATTTTCTGTAATTATTATAAAGTATTGTTTGTTTTTTATAGCGGCAATCATTGTGAAAATTTTAACAGTCTACCACTTACGGTTCATGAAATACAGCCCGCTGACAGACGGACAGCGGAGGCCTAGTATAGGGTGTACGGAATCCTAAAAAGCACCGGTTTGTATCCGAGATACAACCGCAAATTATTTAAGCGGATACTTCTTATCCCACCTCTTTACGGCCCATTTGCTTACGAGGTCATTTCAAAATACAAATCCTATTAATATATTTATTTCCAAAGAGCTTAATTATTTCTATCAATTAAATAACAACTAATGGGAAATCATGATTTATTAAAAAAAACGTAATAATCTATAAAAAATTCTCCTACCGGACCCCGAACAAAGGAGTGACCACTTCAAAAAACGCTCCTAGTTCATGTCTTTAACCTGCAAACGGCGCAAACAACAAGCGTTGCGCAAGTTGAGAATCTCCGCGATTTGCGCAACAACAGAATCACTATGGGCGTTAGCACCTGGCGTTGTTCAAGCGATGACCGCACAATCTTAGTATACTTACTATTACCACAGATGTTCGCACTAGAGCGGCGCCGGCGACTGACTTGGTGGTGTGATTGGCGCTCCTGTCCAACCGAAGAACTGGTTTAGAACTTTCCTTCTTAAGTCGTGGGATCAACTCCTATCCAATCATCAATCATCATCGTCATCAATGCATCAGCCGAAAGACGTCCACTGTTGGACCAAGGACTCCGCAAAGGATTTCCACGACAACCGGTCCTGTGCTGCTCGCTTCCAGCGACCTTCTTCAGGGCTTCGGTACACCGAGTGGGACGCCTGAATATTGCATAATGAAAACTAAAATTTAAACACAACAATTAGTAAATTATTAAGGAATTAATTATATTGAATTTTGCGTCGAATTCTCTCATTATTTATTACTAGCTGTTTCCCGCGGCTTCGCCCGCGCAGTACCCGTTTTTTGCCACTTTCTTTTTTTTTCTTTCATAAGAACCTTCTCCGGACAATAACAAACACAACAAAAAAAAGAATTTGCAAAATCGGTTCAGCCGTTCACGCGTGATGCGATGACCAAGGGAAATAGAAATTCATTATATTTTTTATCATATAAAAATAAGTCGGGTTTTCCTTCCTGACGCTATAACTCCAGAACGGCTGGACCGATTTGGCTAGTTCTTTTTTTGTCGATTTCGTTATTGTCAGGAGAAGGTTCTTATGTAGGGTAGGGTAGGGTAGGGTAGTGTAGTGTAGGGTAGTGTAGTGTAGGGTAGTGTAGTGTAGGGTAGTGTAGTGTAGGGTAGTGTAGTGTAGGGTAGTGTAGGGTAGGGTAGTGTAGTGTAGGGTAGAGTAGTGTAGGGTAGGGTAGTGTAGGGTAGGGTAGTGTAGTGTAGTGTAGGGTAGGGTAGGGTAGGGCAGTGTAATGTAATGTAAGGCGGTACGAAGTTCGCCGGGACAGCTAGTTTATCACATAAATATGCTATCCGTAGAATAGCTTCATTCGCTTGTTTACTATTCAAGTTAAGTAGCTACCTAAGTGCTCTTTATAAAATAGGTACTTACGTCTAAAAAATGAATAGCACATCGGATAATACAAATTCCATCAAAATAATGTTAGTAATTATTATGAAGTTCACAAAGTTTAGGCAGAAAATCATCAACTTACAATATGGTTAATATATTAGGCAATCAACCTCTTACGAACACTTCCCAAACAATTACAAGCAATCTTTAGAAGAGCTTGCACACACCGGCACCGTTTATCTGTGTTCCCATGAAACAAGTGAATTCGTATGAAAACAAAGCCAACAATTAAATATTGAACAATAAAAATTAAAGATAACAAGTGGAGTGGAAATAAATAAATGACTGTTACAATAGTAATACCCAGATAGTCCGACGCTGGACGTTCGGGGAAGCAGACATACGGAGACAGGACATTTAGGGAATTCGACAGTCGGGTAATCGGACGTATACGGATCGGACATTCGAGGTATGAGACATGCGGGGACTTGACGTTCGAGGAATGAGACATACGAATTGGACATTCGAGGCCAGAACGCAAGCATTAGTTGCTTTGTCTAAATTTAAGGTACAGATAGGTCCCTTTACATGACACTGCCTATCACTTTTAAACACTGAAGATTTTTTGATTATAGATTATTACGTTGTTTAGAGTTCTGTAGTCAACAAGAAAACCTTATAGTTTCGACATGTTCGTCTGTCTGTCTGTCCGCAGCTTAGTTCAGAGACTCTTAGTACTAGAAAGCTATAATTTGGCATGAGTATACATAATAATCACGCCGACAGTGTATAATTACTTACTAATATTACTTACTATAAACTACCATCTAAATCACTATTTTAGGACAGCTGAAAAAAAAGGTATATAATAGGAAATAATCAATTTAAAAGGAAAACTATCACGTAGGCTTTCTTAGTTTAGGAGTAATAGTCGACCAACTTAAGATGTGCAGTTGAATCTGTAAAAAGGTCATAGATTTTTCATACAAAATGTTCTATACTATCTTTTTTATACAAACAACTGCAAAAATAATATATATTTTTTAATATAATTTTTTTAAGACTACGGAACCCTACTTTGCACGAGTTCGACTCACACTTGGTCGGTTTTTAATCGACCATGATATTCATGATTTGTCATTGGTTTTTATTTATGTTTCAGTGTTTATGTGTTGTTAACAGCATTGATGTATTCCGGCTTGAAGATAAGTTCTCCATTGCGTTAAGGAATCTTGGTAAGCCCGCTTCCATCTTCGGCATCATCGTCACTTACAATCAGGTGAGATGATGCCAATGGCTTACCAATTGTGATTAATAAAGAAAAAAAAACCTGTGGCACTCGGGGACTGCCGCGTTAAAGCTATTGCATAGCATTTTTTATCAACTTATGCAATTATATTTTATTTTTTTTTATTTATGCAGTATTTACCAGTACCATATAGTCCTTGGGGCGCGGGATGTTTATGTAATAAATTAACACTAAGAAAGTTACACCAGCAAAATTGACTAAGTCCTTTTAGTACCGCAAATCGCTAATAGATGACACTGTAAGTTTTTTAGAACTCGGCCGAGCGTGGGGTGTTAAGTCCTTTTAGTACCGCAAATCGCTATTAGATGGCAATGTACGTTTTTTAGAACTCATGTGGTGTTACGTTATTTTCGTTACGGAATTTCTTGATTCGGTCGCCGCACTCAAAGCCCGCGATAAAAGCTATGCAATAGCTTAAAAAATGATATTTTGTCAGTGTTTATTTGATCGGAATAATAAAGCTCTTGAAATGACCTCGTAAAGAGGCGGGATAAGAAGTATCCACTGAAATAATTTAGGGTTGTACCTCGCATACATATCTACTCCAGTTATCGTCAAACAAATATTTTATATTAGGGGGCCCTAGAGAGTAAGCTGGATCAACATTGGAAAGAGGATATTATAGACTAGTCCGTAATTTTTTGTCGTGTATGATGTCATTTTCAAACTGCAAAAACAACGTCTAATATCGTTTCATAGAGCTACCCCAAGTCCTTAACCAAAGTCTGCCGGAACCAAAAACGTACCACGAGTTGTTTATCTACATAAGTTAAGCCCCTTATTTCTTCGAGGAGTTAAAAGATCCAAGATGAAACAGTTCACCCGGGCATTCGATCGAAGGAGAAGGCTCGAAATCACGAAACAGGAAGTTTGTTAAATCTAAGAGCCCCTACCTCAGATCAAAAATAAAAGGTAGATTAAGTGTTAGCGCTTTGAAAACGGGGTATAAAAAACTCTGCTCCCATCACGACGGAGCAGAGTTTTGCTTACTGTCACGCGTTGGCAGACTTACCGTCAACATGCTAAAATGGGCTGTGTGACATGTCTCAAATGCACCCGTCTCAAATACAGTGAAGCATAGGACCTATCACGCGTCAAAACATTATTCGAGGTCACCACCTAAGCACAGTATAATAAAGAGTACTAACGTAAATTAAGGTAAAGATTCGTATATAATAGAACAAGCATTACCCCACTTTTTGTTATGATAGTTGTATGAAACTCAATATCTACATTATTTTTAATCTGAGAGCCCGAAGTACAAAACAAAAATTCTGGGCTCGCTACGATCGCACTAGATGCATAGGTACAGAAAATGAGCATTCGATGGTAAATAAATTTTACAGCCACGCTGTGCATACTTTCACACGAAGCCTTCACCCTCTGTCGTCGTCGAGCATACACAAATCAATAATAAACATAACAATTACTTAGTAGCAAAAAAAAAGGTTACTAGGTACTACAAGACTTAATGAACAATTTACAAATAATTTGGATTTGTATGGGACGTACCTTACTCAGATTTTAAACATACTGAAATAATGATAAGTATAGTAGACCTTATTAAGTCCTAATTATTCACAGTTTCATTAAAATCGTCTGAGCCATTTTTTTGAGAAAAAGTAACAAACAATCTGGATTTGTATGGGAGATACCTTATTCCGATTTTTCTTGGAACCATGGCCTACCGAGTACTATAGGCCATATACAGTTATAGTAACACACCGAGTCTCATCAAAATCGTAAGAGCCATTGAGAAAATAAAGTGATTTTTGCTATGGTGACAACCTTAAAAAAAATATAGGAGAAATTTGAAAAAAAAAACACCCGGATATAAAAATAATATTCCATTAACCAGAATTTCACCCAAATCTGTCCCGTAGTTTTGGAACTAGAGCACCGGACGGACGTACACACACTCACACACACATTTTTATTTTTTTTGTTTTTTAGACTGTATTAGTGTAAGACAATCGATCCCCATCAAAATCTCAACTTCGATTTTTTTTTACCATCACAATACCTTCTTCACTTCTTCGTCTCTCAAAAATGAAAATTATAATTTAAAAATAATATGTAAAATATTTTTTTTATTTCGAGCAATAATATTAATAAATATATTATTAAATTGAATAATTTGTAATCAAGTAAAACTCAAATGTACACTACCAAAAACAAAAAACATAAGTATAACGGATGTACGAAAAACTCATAAAAAACATGATATGTAATAAAATCATTTTCGAAAGACCTAAAAACTTTAAGGTACAAGCTTTAATTTGAAAATAATTTTAATTATTTCGTATTCTATTTAGCAAACCCTTTCATTTGACACCAATATCATAGGGGTGCATAAAAAAATAATTGATCCGTCTTCGTTGAAAGTTCTTAGCTAACCATGCATGGTTCTCCAAACTTACCGTGTCGTGTATGCAAAATTTCAGCTCAATCGGAAACCAGGAAGTGGTTCTAATTATCTTCCAAGATTTGTCCTTAACTTACAGTCACACTATATAACCTAACACGGCAAGCTATTATAAAGCTTGTAAAAAAACAGAGTTCGCCACATGCAGGTACCTAAGTTGTTGTTGCTGTAAATAACAATCCCACCAAAAACATTTTCATGTAAAATGTTGCGAAGACGCATTGTCAAAAAGTTATCAGATCTCATGTAGAGCCAAGCTTCTAACTCTATACGCCCTAATTCTACAAGCCCTAACTTCACAAACTCTACACCTTAGTTAAAATATGTGGCTTGGCCGTTTCTCTACTACAAGAGCTATTGTATAATAGAAAATAATTAACAGTGAATAAACTTTTCACCTTCCGCCCATGTGACGGTAGAAAAACGGCCAGGCCACATATTTTGACTTAGGTGTACAGTTTGTGAAGTTAGGGCTTGTAGTAAGTATTAGGGCCTGTAGATTTAGAAGCTTGGTTCTACATGACATCTGATAACTTTTTGACAGTGCGAGCCAAAAGGTCTCGTCTTGGCAACATTTTACATGAAAATGTTTTTGGTGGGATTTAACTTCTTTTTGTAAGTTGCTTACAAATACATTTTTTTTATTCTTAACTAAATGAACTACTGAACTACTCGTAAATGAGTGATTCAAATCCTTCCAGGTAGAAGATTCAAATCGATCTGCTCTTGAAATTGTTGCGTTTTCCCATGACTAGCAAGAGTGTTCCCTCACGTTGTGGTTGCCGATGTTGCCGATTACGCCCAAAGTCAATATCAGACAGCGTTCACAAGTTATGAACGCTGTCTGATATTGACTTTGGGCGTAATCGGCAACAATAAATTCTGTTCGGACGGCAAGCTATTCATAATCATAATCAATCACAGCGGGTTTCATCCCCTAACTTAAAGGGTGGGGGGTGATTTACTAAAAACCCTGAAATATGTATTTTATTATTTATAAAAAACAGAAGTGAAAACTTTTTACAGTTTTATACGTTTTGACCCTCCGAATGTTCCTGGAGAACGAATAGGTTAACAAAGTTTTGACCCTGCGAGTGTTCCTGGTAAGGTGTCGGTAAATACAAACTTCCATCCCCTAATTTAAGGGATTGGGGGGGTAAAAGTCTCTAGGTTTAGATGTTTTTGTTGTTTGTGTACTAATATACTAGCTTACATACCAAATTTTAACTTCCCAGGACTTCAGGAAGTAGGTACCCTTAGGATTTTGATGATCATCAGTGAGTCAGTGACGAAATCGGAGTTTTTTAAATATCAATAAAATCTTAAGTATAAGAGCTATGCAATTGAACTTTATATGTATAAGGAGTCTACTATTGACAGCATATCACGAGAATTTTGTTTATCTGGTATAATTTAAACTCAAGTTAAGAGGGTTCAAAAAAACGACGAAGCGCTTCGAGAAAAGGTATTAGTACTCCATAAGATTTTATTATCATTATATTTTTGTTGGTGTATATTGTATTGATTTTCCCTCCCGCTTATTTTAGTCTATGGTCACGCACGGTGTACAGATCTGGCGCGACGCGGTAACAGCCGGACAGTGTGGACGCGTGCACGAGTGTCGTTTTTAAAGGAGTTGGACTTAATCTCATACTTTGAGGAGGGATATAATAAAACAAAGTATTGCCAAAAGTGCTCAAATTAATAAGATTGATTGTAAGTATTGTTGGTATTTGTGATCTCATTACTATGATTTATAAAAATAAAGGAATGTTGATTTAAATTTGTTTAAATTTCATTGAATATAGATAATTTAGTTTGGGGTGCTGGAGAACTCATATGTAGGAATAAGAGTTACGCCAGTAAGTGTAGGGCTCTAGGGTTGAAAATATTAGTTTAAGACAATTTGATTTCCATTAAAACCTGACCTTCGATTATTTTTTTCCATCACCAACACCTTCTTCACTGCCTAAAGCTCGCTCGAAACTAAAAATTTGATTCGTTTCTTCTTTTTTCTTGGGCGATGGCAAAACGTACCAAAAAATAACCCCCCCCCCCCCCCCCCCCCCACCCCACTGTCTGGCAACGCTTTTAAACCGTTACTTAACTTTACAACATCGATCAATTTATAGGTAGGTACTATACAAGATTCGTAATGTCCGCCATTATTACGCTTGTTATGCCTTTATTGCTAGTACTAAACATTGCCAGTAAAGTCTTTTATATTTTGGAATGACCAGTCGTCAACTCGAGCTATAAAATCTTTTGTGCAAATTATTTTTATGTTGGATCCTTACTATGTCTATGTGTTGTCGTATAGGTCATGTTAGAAAGATTTGCACGATTGTGAAATCATTACTTATTGTAAGAAAAAATACAAAAATATCAGTATAATGGAGCATATTGTGAAATGAATTCGCCTACCAGAGATCACAGATAAAGACTTACTAAGACTAAGAAGGTACTTTCTTATTTTATTTTTGAGATCTTTTCCTCCGAAAAAGTAATTGAAGATACTTTTTTTATTCTCAGTTGGTAAGCCCTTAACATTATCTCACCTTATGGTAAGTGACGATGATGCCGAAGATGGAAGCGGGCTTACCAAGATTCCCCAACGCAATAGAGAACTGGCTATCTTATCTTCAAGCCGGAACACATCAATGTTGTTTACACTAATGTTTGGCGGCAAGACTTAGATACGATGGTGATAGCTAGCCAGGCGGGCTTAGAAAATGTCCTACCACCAACCAAACCGAGTCTTACAAGTTGACCCCACCGGGAATCAAACCCGCGACCTTATGGTGTGAATCGAATGGACTGACCATTACACCACGAGGGCTCAAATACTTATACAGGATGTATCATAATTGTTGTAGGAACAGTTAACTATAAATTGTCGATCAGCTGATCGATTTGTACAGAATTTAAAAAATGCGATTATAGCTAATAAGTCATAGAACAAAAGTCGATCAGTATGATAAGTAGAGGCCCCATATAACGGGACCAACGCGAATTTTGTTAAACTCTGTATAACCCTATTAAGACGAGGAGGTGCAATCAAAAACAAATTTCACTTGTACGGTATTTTACTACTAGTCATTTGTATAGCTTTTTATTAACTGTCAAAAACGAAAGTTTTTCTGCAATTATTCGTGTTACTAACATAGTGACGTCATAAGTGTCATAGTCTTTAACGAACTAATTTGCTGTTTTTAATAAATATTAATTTAAAAATTGTTTAATATGTCAAATGAGCAAGTGTTTATGCTATTCTAGAAGAAATGCTATTTATTGAACAGTGTTTTTAATTATTTTTTTATACGGTAAAATAGCCTACTTCCGTTTGCTCGTTTTAGTAAAGTCTAGCATCTATATTTTTTTTTCAGAACTCTAAAAGAATCAAGAAATAAGTTAATAATTCAAAACACTAAAAATGTCAAAAACAACCGACTTCATTCACAATATTGCGGCGATAAACCGACAACGTTTTTGATTGGTACACACTTAACAGTCTGTATATTGAAACTACTAAACCGATTTCGATGAAACTTGCACTGTTCTCTAGGTTGAAAATTGCTTAATCCAATAAAATTTATTTCGATTTCTAATTTCTGAGAAATACGTGGACAAAAATACAAACATACGATTATGAAATTTGGCAAACCTGTTTAGAAGCCCACATAGACTAACATACACAAATATTGTGTAATTCCAACAATATTACATAATATGTACATACGGGTCGAATAGAAAACATCCTTTTTTGAAGTCGGTAAAAATAAAAATGTTTTTTTTACTAGGACAGTATAGGGAAATACTAATAGAAAATAGGTAATTATTTCGGTGTTGTCGTCGCATGCTGTCTCTGATGCGCCATGCGCAGGGATTATAAGCTCATTAACAGCGGAATTTGGATCAATTATGCTTAAGATATAGGCAAAGCTAGTAATATTAAGTTCATTCATCAGGTTTTCATAGTTTACACGTGCAGAATGATATGTTTGTTTATATGGAATTTGTTTAAAGGTCAATACTGAAAGCTAGAGGAGAATGATCTGTTAATGAAGATTCAATAATGTTAGCGAAGGTAATTTAGACTTTAAAAGGACATGATCAAGACACTTTTTATCTCTCGCTGGAAGTTGATGAGTAGGTTGATGAGTAATAAACCATGAAACGCGTTTTAACCTAAATATTCTTCAGAATATTTTTTGTTATTACCAATAATTATATCTATGTTTGTATCTCCAATTAAAGCTATAAGATAAATTTCCTTTCATCATCATTACAGCTCATATACGTCCCCACCGAGGGGCTCGAGCCTACCCTGAATCAGGGCAATTAGGCCTAAATTAGAATAAATTTCCTTTATTGCACACCAAATATACAAAAATGAAAACTTATATATAAGCTATATCATTAAAAGATTTAAGACAGGTACACTGATCATTTAAACTGTTAATAAAATTATCATGATTCTCTCTAGACTATGTATATTGCTAAAATTGCTAATTGATTCCCTATAGTGTATACTAGGCAATCTGCGTCCTTAAAAGTGGATTCAAATACTAGTCATTCAAGTTCAGATTTTGTGTAAATAATGAAGGACATTTTGATTGTGTATGTTTTGTGTACTATTAAAAATTATAGCAATACAGTATGGGGGAGGTTAACTACCTTGCTTAACCAGTATTCTGACATAATAATAAGGTCAAAGTTTGTTGAAAGAGTAGAGAGTAAAGCAATCAGGCCATCGAAGTTTTTATTTATACTGCGAATGTTTAAATGTAATATTCGAAGGGATTTGTCAAACAGTCCTATTTCATTGAAACAGTTTCAGGCTCACAACAGCGGCTAAAGTGCAGGCATGCGTCTATCTAGCTCATTATAAATATCATCTATATTACTCATTATTAGAAAAGTAAACAATCAAAAAAATAAAACACAGAGTAAAGAAATGCAGTCAGAGTTTTGTGTGAGCTCAATTATCTGACAAAAGGCCATTGGGGCAGCAAAGATCTCGAGTGGCGACCGCGCACCGGGAAACGCAACGCAAGGAAGTTCTCCCAATGGGCGGACTGACGACCGGGTTGCGTGCGGGAAACCGCAGGATGAGGGCAGCGCAGCACCGGTCGCTGTGAACATCCTTGGGGGAGGCCCCCATACAGAGGTGTACGTCCATCGGCCGATATAATGATGATGACATTAATTTGAATTCCTGACAAGCCATATTAAAAGCAAATGACATTAAAAACTGCATATAGACGCTATGGAAAAAGGGTTCAGTTATATATTTAGAATTGAACACCATTTAGTTTAAGCATGGAATACGTAGTAATATGTGTGTGTGTGTGTGTGTGTGTGTGTGTGTGTGTGAGTGTGTAGTGAAGTTAACAAATTGTTAGTGTATTTCTGAACAGTGTGGTAATATAGGTACATTTGAATTAAAGCATGCATACAATACAAGGGTAAAAATAAGTGTTACAGTAAGAACATGTATTATAATTAGTAATTACTATAACTACGATACTGTACAAGAGTATTTCATTGTACTAAACAAACATAATTTTCGAAAAACCTAAAAACTTTTAGGTACAAGCTTTAATTTGAAAATAATTTTAATTATTTCATATTCTTCTCAGCAAACCCTTAAATTTGATACCCATATTGTAGGAGTGAATTAAAAATAACTAGTCAAACATCTTGAGTGTGCCGCCATATTGGATTTAGAATGACGTCACACCGTTAACCATGTATTGTCATCCAAACTTAACGTGTATACAAAATTTCAGCTCAATCGGTTGAAGACATCTGCTTCAAAATTGAGTTGCAAGATTTCACCCGAACAAACATACATACATTGCAAGCTTGTAAAAAGGGTTACTTTATTCCCGAGCGCCCAGTACTTATTACCTATTTTTAATAAAAGTGTATGTATTTAAAAAAATAAATCTCCTACACATTATAACAGGTGTTTAGTTCTCATATCCTCGCGCTGCGAAATAACGTCATTAACTAGGTAGATAGGTACCTACATATCGCTAATTAGTGAAAAGGATAAAATATATTCATCCAGATACCACGAGCCTCTCGCCACGCTGGCTAGCCGACTCATAGTTAGTTTTAGTACCTTACAGCAGTACCTACAATATCGGTACAGTACATAACAGAAAAAAAACAAGTAGATAGAATTAAAATAAAATATTTATAATATTAAAATAGAAAAATACCTTATTAAAATGACCAATCACATTCGCAGCTATCTTAGCTATCAATAGGGGATGCTAAATCTTACTATCTTACTTAATTATATGCTCAATATAATCAAAAATAACAACTATCTAACGATCCATATTGTCACACAAACAGTATAGGTAATTTTTCTGGGGCGTGCGAAAACAGGTTGATATGAAAGAAGGCGGAGTACTTAATATAAACCTTTACTTATTAAACAGGTAGGTATATCATTCCATGTTGTCTTGTAAATGTTGCAAGGTAAGTTCCGAACGCACGATCACTTGTTTGTCTCCTACATCCTTACGAAGAAAAATATTGCCGTTAGAACACCAGCAGAATTTGTAATTTTTAGATTTCGCAGAAAGTCACGCCTGATAAAACAGTTTTTTTTAGACTAGGCGGGAGATGCTCTGATATGTAGATATCCTTGCGCGCCCCCGGAACTCCTATAGACTCTGTGTTCAGCTTAGACTCTTTAGATTGTTTTTTGTTGATTTCTCGCACTGCCGAAAGCATAGCTTGTTTAGCTTGAACTGAGGTGAATTGAACAACTATTGGTTTGTCCATGTCTGGTTTGGCCGGCTGTCGATTAATATCACGTATGTCTGCGGTAGGTATGGGAAACTCCACAGCTGATGCCATTTTGTTGATGATTGAGATCAGGTTTGACACGATTCCTTTATCTCTTGAGGGTAGAATATTTCTTATCTCCACGGAAGAGGGGCGGGAGATCAATTGGAGGTCTCTGATTTTATTTTCCATTTCGGATATAGATTCTTTTGACTGTTGACGCTCAATATCCATACGCTGAATTTGTTCTTGGATGTCATCATATTTTTCATTCATGAACGTTATGGATTTCTCGATCTCGACATTTGACTTTTGGATTTGAGCATTTTGGATTTTGAGCTCAGATATGTCAAGTTGTAAAGAATTAGTTTAGAAATAATGGTGTTTTGTTCCGTGGCAAATTTAGTAAGGAATTGGCCCTGTTCCGACTTCCAACTCGCAAGCATTTCCGTAATTTCACGTTTTAATTCCTGGCGGCATCTAGTGCCACCAGCAGTAGGCGAATCCATCCGTGGTCGTTTGTTTCTTGACAAGGTATTAACACTGGAAACCTCCTTAGCCTGAGCTAGCGACAGGTCGAGATCGGATCGTGTCTCTGTTATCACTAGGTGGAATTAGAGACTTTGACGGCGGAGTACGTTCCATTTTGTGACTTAGAAAAAAGGCAGTTATAAATCTCATAAACAAAGCACAACACACGCCAAGGCACCGCTAACTTAACGCGCCGGGCAGTGACGTCCCCGGCTGGTCGATCGGTCGGTAGGTACTTGATTCGATATTATAAAGTTCACATCACAAACAACGCGTTGAATGCAGGTAGGCACTGTTAGGTACTAGGTATATTGGCACTGGACATCACTCTAAGGTCACAAAAGGGCCGCTAATTAATGATGGGCATACAGGAAAAGTGTTCACTTACAAATATTCATAACGAGTGCAATAAAACACCCAAGCAAAAACAACCTATCGCAGGTACACGTCCGTCCGCGACGGCTGCATCGCGCAGAACATAAAACACACACACACACACACATACACATATATTAAAACATGCACGAAACATTTCAGTTCAAAGATTTCTGATGTCCAGAAGGGATGGGTGATCTGGAGTCTCCGCCTCGCCCATTGAATAGTCAATGGTTTCCAGATGTATTTGTTTGAGCCACCTTAAAAACTTGCTTAAAACAAATATTATTGATTATTTAGCTTATGCCTTTTCCTTAGCTTCCATAGACGTCCAGATGTACCCTGTATAGTTGTTCAGTTCAGAGTCTACGAGCGGGTACGGGCTGCTGCTAGCTTTGTAGTAGTCCGATGGTGCGTGCATTACGAACTCCATTACGTCTAGTTTGCGAGGTAGCTCTTCTTCAGGGCCTGAAAAATAAAAGTAAGTGTTATTTCTTTTTAAGCTATCATATTTTATAGCTTTTATCGCGGGCTTTAAGGGGACCGAATCAAGAAATTTCGTAACGAAAAAAACCTGACACCCCAAAAAAAATATTTATATTGGATTCTAAAAAACTTGCCACCTTACAATGCCATCTACCTATCTATCATGATGATGGTGATGGTGGCGGTGGGTCGTGATGGTGGTCGTGATGGTGGTCGCGATGGTGGTCGCGATGGTGGTCGCGATGGTGGTCGCGATGGTGGTCGCGATGGTGGTCGCAATGGTGGTCGTGATGGTGGTTGCGATGGTAGTCGCGATGGTGGTTGCGATGGTAGTCGCGATGGTGGTCGCGATGGTGGTCGTAATAGTTGAGGTGATGGTGGTCGTGATGGTGGTTGCGATGGTAGTCGCGATGGTGGTCGCGATGGTGGTCGTAATAGTTGAGGTGATGGTGGTCGCGATGGTGGTCGTAATGGTGGTGGTGATGGTGGTCGTAATGGTGGCGGTGATGGTGGTCGCGATGGTGGTCGTGATTGTGGTCGCGATGGTGGTCGATGACGATGATGATTTAACTTTCTTAGTGTTAATTTATTACATAAACATCCCGCGCCCCAAGGACTATATGGTACTGGTAAATACTGCATAAATAAAAAATAAATAAATAAATATAATTGCATAAGTTGATAAAAAAATGCTATGCAATAGCTTTACCGCGGCAATCTTCGAGTGCCACACGTCTTTTTTTATTCACAATTGGTTAGCCCTTGGCATCATCTCACCTGTTGGTAAGTGAAGATAATGCCGGAGATGGAAGCGGGCTCACCAAGATTCCCCCACGCAGTGGGGATGAGGGCTATCTTATCTTTAAGCCGGAACACATCAGTGTTGTTAACATTGATATTTGGCGGCAAGACTTAGATAAAATGGTGGTAGCTGGCTTAGAAAATGTCCTTCCACCAAGCAAAACGAGTCTTACAAAGTTAGACTCCGCCGGGAATCGAACCCGCGACCTTCTGATATGAAGCTAACGGATTTAACCATAAGGCCATGGAGATGGTTCAACCTTTTATACTCGTAACACCATCGATTCTGATTATAACAGTTCTCATTTTATCTGACTAACTTTTTATGAATTCGCACCTCCAGTACGAAAACGACTCAATTCAAAAAAATTGAAAAATGAGTTATATTCGTGAAAAGACCTAAAACAATCACATCCAACTATCTGTAATTAATAAAAAGCCACATTCGAGCGGGAACAAGACAAAACCGCTGTGTTTGTCTCTTTCCCACTCGGAGAATTTCGGGGCGTGGCCAGTTCTAAAACGACGCTTTTAGTGTTGTGTTGACATTGCTGTGGAGAATACTTCACGCACACGGAAAGATAGTGACCTAACGCAGATTAAGTCGTTTTTATACCGATACCATCAGTAAGTTCACCTTAGTTTATTTAGTATTAAAACGACCGATTTAGATATGTGATTGTTTTCTTCCGACATTACCAAAAAATCCGAAGACTTATTTAAGTTTACATCATTTTAGTTTTGAAGTTACTATTCGTTTTAGTGACCGATTTATATTAAAGTCATTTCTATAACGAATAATAACTTATGTATGGTGGTCTGATTTGACCTATTCAAAATTTTGTCATTATCGTATTTAACACAGTGTAATTGTATATGTCTCATTGATTATTGGGTCTGTTTTTAAGTAAGCTGAAATAAGAAGTCGGAGGTTCATTAGTAAATGTGTCGTTTTAACAACAAAATAATATACGAAATTGAAAAAAAGTTCACTGACAATGTCGAAAGGAAGAAGAGGCAACATAATGAAAACAACCTGAGAATGTAATAAAATATTGTTATTATTGTATTAATTTATTTATTTTATTAGATTAATTTAATTTAAAATTTATCATAAATAAAAAAAATACTTTTCCTTTAAAAAACGAATTATTTAGTTATTAACCCATAACTTATGGGGTACCTCCCGAGAAGGTTAACCCTTGATTCAAAAACGAATTAATACCTTATCTGCCCAGAACTATTTTAGAGTCTCGATTCTTGTAAATTTTGAGTATGTTTGTGCTACATGTCTTTATTATCGTTTTAACTAGTTTCAAGACTGTAGGTATTGGATAAGTATGTTTTTTTAAGTGTTCGAAAATGAAACATGAGGCAGATATCATACTAACTGTTAGTAAATAAATAACACTAGTTTATTCTACTTATGTTGCTCCGCAACATAAGCCTGCAGACATGCGTACCTAGCAGCGCATCCACCCACCGTGGAACTTCAAACTCTAGATCCGCGAGTTCTCTAGAACTACCTGTGATCAGCTCTCGCACAACTTTGCCACTTGCCACCACATTGCCCGACACTGCTGATATCGTATGACAACGCATGCCTGGAACAGCTCTAGCGCCGTCAAGCTCAAAGATTATGTCAACCTGACCCCTTAAAGGGGCAACCTGTCCTCCAATGCCTATGGCATTTTGCCTCTAAACGTAAGCCTAGCCTGCTCACCAGTTCACTTAAGACGATACACCCTTGAGCTTCTGTATCTGGCAGAGCTCGTACCGACATTCTCTTGCCATTTGATCCCCTAGCGCAATTCCTAGTAGTGGGCAAGAGTATTGTGACTAGCTGGGCGGCAAGGACGGTAAGTACGGCTAACATGGAACGGTGATAGGGGTTTCAGGCCGGGTTCCATGCTGAAAAGAAGAGCCCCGTACTTACCTGAGCTACCTCGGGGGTCTGTAATATGTTATCGGAATACGGCGAAATGGTGGGGGAGCGTGGACAGATGAGGGAATGCTCCGCTAGTTTTGAAAAGATGCACGGGTTCAGATGAGGCGGCATGGTGCTGACTAACTCCGAATACTCTTGAGTAAGGCCCCTAGTCTGCATGTGTATGGCCCCTGACCCTGTGTACAAATGTGGCACCCGCCAGTAGGGTCCCGTGCTTCAGCTTCACGAAGCTCCGATGGGGGGATCTGTGATAACGTACGTGCCTACGCTCATCCTGCGCGTGCGGGAGGAACGTACGTCGGCGTGGGTACGTTCCTCCCCTATCCAGAAGCTTATTGTCTTGGTGAAGGAGGTGAACGCTGTCCCCTGCTTTCGCGTTTCAATACGAGAGACTGTCTCCGCTCTTGAGTGGCCACTTTAATCCGTTTCATGCCCAGGAGCTGGTGGTAAAGCCATCGGCAGAACAGAAAGTTCCCAGACGTAGGGCAGTCTCGCACCATATGCGGCCCTAGGCAGCTGAAGCACCACTTGCGTTGCTGGCGACTCCACGGCGCTTCTCCCCCTGCCTGGAAATCAGCACACGCCGTCACTCCATGACCTGTATACTTACAGTAGGCACATGCTGGATGTATATGCGGTGTAACGCCTGTCCAACCGACGCACCTCGACTGACCTCTTACCATTCGAGAGTTCCGGGCGGCCAAATAGCATGAGCAAACTTGGCAGACCCGCAAGGCTGTCAATCAGTCCGCTGACACACGGCCTCCTAGAAGCGCTGTTTCTCGTATGAGGGCAGATGTCAGTAAAAAAACGAAATTTGTATGTTAGAATCTCCACTCTAGGCGTCAGATACTCTGTCTATCCCATAAGAGAAAAAGAAAAGTACTAGATTAGAATAGTATAGTGCATGCCACATATTTTCTCGATGTATATACATATTATTTTATTTTTTAAATTTTATTTCTTGTTGCTTATTCTAATAAACCGTAAAAATTCTATTACTATAATTATAATATTAAACAAAAACCTTAATTATGTTTAACGACCCCGTTTAAGGTTTTATTTCTTGTGGTTAATGCCTATTAAACATCAGAATATTGTTACGGTTTACAATTTATAAATAATAATTTATGGAAAAAAGTAGTGGTTAAAGACCTTGGTTTCATCCAATGAAACATTAAAATTCAAGAGTTGATTTTTTTACAAGTACTTAAAATCTGCGGTGGACTCAGCATCAATAGCAACGGCGAGTACATCACCCACCTTCGATTCGCTGACGATATCGTGGTCATGGCTGAGACTAAGGACGACTTAGGCACAATGCTCGATGGCCTCAGTAGAGCCTCTCAACAAGTAGGTCTTAGAATGAACATGGACAAGACGAAAATTATGTCAAAAACGTCCGTGTCACACGCTTGGAGGCTTTGCATTCGAAGTTGTTGCCGAATATGTGTACCTGGGACAAACAGTCCAGTTAGGTAGGTCTAACTTCGAGAAAGAGGTCAATCGTCGAATCCAACTAAGTTGGGCAGCGTTCGGGAAGCTTCGCAATATCTTCACGTCCCAGATACCGCAGTGTCTTTAGACAAAGGTCTTCGACCAGTGTGTGTTGCTAGTAATGACATACGGAACTGCGACATGGTCGCTTAATATGGGCCTCATAAGAAGGCTCAAGGTCACCCAAAGGGCAACGGAGCGTGCTATGATCGGAGTTTCTCTGCGTGATCGAATCAGAAACGATGAGATTCGTAGGAGAACCAAAGTAACCGACATAGCGGGGCACATAAATCGTAGAACAGATGGCCGTTGGGGTAGTAAAGTTCTCGAGTAATGGTCACCGGAAACCTTGGCGTAGGAAGGCCTCCCACTTGGTGGACTGATGGCCTGGTGAAGGTCGCGGGAAGCCGCTGGATGTGGGGCAGTGCAGAACCGGTCGTCGTAGAAATCCATTGGGGAGGCCCAATGGATTCTATTCTACATGATATGAACTTAAAATGCCTAAGATTTTATCTAGCAGTAAGGACAACAATGCTCCAAAAGTGTTTGTTATTAATATTTTTGATTGAAAACTTTAACAGTAATTACTTACATTATTTTTCTAATGACTTATGTTTTACATGTACTGTACAATACTGTACATTTTTCATTTTTCATGACCCAATTATCACAAAGTTAATAGAAATCTATGATTTTTTTAGAATAATAGAGACTCCATCATGAAAATGTCAAAAACTTACTACAGCGTATGTGGTCTCATAAATATTAAAAAGACATAACTCGTAAACAGTCTAAGCATTAGGCATTGTTTTAAATCAAAAAAGGACATAACTTCTAATCAGTCAAAATTTTTGTTGTATTTTTCGGTTTAATAAAGACTCAATAATAAAAAAACTTTTTTCTCCTATCATACTCGCTTTTAAATAACTTTTTTTTTCAACAGATTCGTAGCTAAATCTTTTCTTTTAAATTTTTAGTTTAAACTTATATGCTAGCTTAAATAGTTATAAAATAATCGACGAAAGAATATAAAGGTGCATAAATTTACAATCTTTTTTAGCGATTTACCGAGAAGTTGCTTTTTTGAATTGAGTCGCTTTCATACTGGAGGTGCGAATTGTCAAAATTGAGATTTCATTCCAAAAATAAAAATGTTTAAAAAAATGAACTATGGCGTAATAATTTTTCATAGCAGTTGAAATACTATTTATGTGACTTTGATAAATTTTAAATAAAAAATGTTATTGAAAAAACGAAAATAAGCAGGTTTTTCTAAAATTACATATTTAATTTAGTTCATTTCATATTTTATTTTTGACGCAATTAACTACCCAATTATGTATGATCTTTAAATTTTATTTATTTATCTTTTAATTAAGTCAGAGTTACAGCTGTCAATGGGAGCCTGTCAGCCAGTTAGAATGGTCTATTTTTATTGCAAAAAAAATGACAATTACAACTATTACAATAAATAATTTGTTTGTGTATTTGTTTAAATTTTTTTTTTATTGCATTATTTCAATATCAATCTATAGTCTATAGATATTTTACAGGTAGCACTAGTAGCAACGCAGGACATTTTTCTACGGCTTAAAACACGAGAATGAGTTTAAAAACCGAGCCTTGGCGAGGTTTTCAATACTGTCATACGAGTGTTTTAATACCTAGATATGTGCAGTTTCATACACTACTTTATCTAATCTCATACAGTGGGATTGAATCAACTAAATAACAAAGATCAAAGTTAAAAGAGTAAGAAAAAAAACTCACGAATTTCAGCACCTAAAACAAAACGTGTCATAGCGCCAAATCCCAGCACATCACCGCGCTTGCGCTGAAGCGGACGCTGTCACAGACAGGTAAAAACAATGCTTTCACTGATCTCTGACATTTTTAAGCAAGAATGAAAATTATCCACGAAATTCAGTAATGAATGGCGCCAGAACCTAGCACATCACCGCGCAAGCGTTAAAGCGAGCGCTGTCACAGACAAGTAAAAATTGGAATGAAAACTTTTTGTAATGCTGTAAAAATGGCGCGAACCGCATGTGCGTTCAAATAATCGTTGGTGATATTAACTTTTTGGATTAACTTGTATCGTAATGGAAAAAAAAATACTTTATAACATTATTTTGTTAGAGAAATAACGTTATAGTGTTTTCATCATCATCATATCAGCCACAAATCGTCCACTGCTGGACAAAGGCCATATAGTGTTTTATCTACTCTCATATCGTAAAGTTCGCATTATCAACTTCAAAACGAGTTTATATTGGCATACTTTATAAACACAATACCGTAATAAAAAAAATACATTATAACATTATTTTGTTAGAGAAATAATGTTATAATGTAATTTATTTCCCATTACGATACAAGTTAAACCAGAGATAATATCACCAATAAAGTTCCATATCAAATTTTTTTTACAGCAATACAAAAAGTTTTCATTCCAATTTTTACTTGTCTGACTGTCTGTGTCAGCGTTCGCTTTAACGCATGCGCGGTGATGTGTAGGTTTTTCATTGAATTTTGTTGTAGATAATTTTCAATTTTCATTCTTGTTTAAAAATGTCTGAGATCAGTGAAAGCATTGTTCTTACCTGTCTGTGACACCGTCCGCTTCGGTGCAAGCGCGGTGATGCGCTGGGATTCAGCGCTATGACACGTTTTGTTGTAGGTACTTACTGAATTTCGTAGGATTTTTTTCTTACTCTTAACTTTGATCTTTGTATTTTAGTTGATTCTATCCCAATGTATGAGATTAGAAAAAGTGGTGTATTTAACTGCACATAATTTGGTCTTAAAACACTTGTGTAATGTTATAAAAAAACGAGCCGTAGGCGAGTACACTCGTATTTTAAGAACCCTTATTAAGCAACAGTTTCATAAACTACTTTTTTTTTGTCAGTATTGTGTTTATAACGTATGCCAATATAAATTCGTTTTGAAGTTTATAATTCGAACTTTACGATATGAGAGTAGATGAAACATAATACAGTCAATAAATAATAAATCCTTACCAATAATATACGTGGCAGGGTCAAACCCTTCTTCCGGAGGTGGACTGGCCTTTGTTGGCAACAGCCATGTCAGCACAGCACTCTTCTCACAATACTGATCAGTGAGCAAACCTCGTATCTGAGCGTAGTATGTGCCACCCTCAATATCTATCATGGATACAATGTCGCCAACTTGCATGTATATACCCTGGAATTAAAGACATGATACAAGGAGTAAAAACAAAACAGGCAACGCGGTGATCTCCCTGATACTTACAAAATATTAAATGGTTTTTATAATGTGAAAGACCTAAGTGAGATCTACGTGAAGAGCAAAAATATGCACCTTAGAGGGCATTCGTTAAAACTATGGCGCTCTGTAAGTGCAAGCAACCCTCGCCGTCAGTTCTTGCCACTTCGCGTAGTGAACAAGTGGAACAAGTTACCAGAGACAGTTCACCACGCAAAATGGGCGCTCAGACGCCTGGTTGCGGAAATCAGCCCGTCCTTACAATTACAATTACCAGAGACTGTTATAAGTGCTCCATCCATGAACAGTTTTAAAAACAGACTAAGCATATATTTATAAACTACATAAGTGCAGTGAAATACACGCATCAGCTTTTAATCTGCTAGTGTATAAACTATAATAATAATATTTGTATTATAGTGCAGCCGCTACTTTGACCTGTCCCAATCCAACTCCACAACCCTGAGAGCATTCAGCTTGTGTCGGAAATTCACTTTGAATGCCTTGTAGCACAAATACAGCTTAGAAGACAGTGAAAATGTGGATGTAACTTATAATTAAGGACAGGTTTATAGTCCAATTGATTGGGTCAAAAGCTTTTAAAACTCGCCATTCAACCGGACTTAAAAAGTTGGTTTCACAGATAAACTCATACAAGCTCAGAATACAGAATAAACCAGAACACGCATACGGCGATAAACGTGAGGCAACTTGTGTTTGTATGAAACTAGGGGAGGTAGGGGTGAATCGGGCACTTTTTTACATAAGTGGCAATAAAACTGGAATTTTCGATCACAATAAATGTTTTAATTTTAAATCAAAAGCATGTATATTAGGTTCCAGTTAGTCTTAAGACAAGTTAGCCAACTACAATAAGTCTGAAAGTTATATAAAAGAAATCTCTCGAACTTACGCAAAAGTCCCAGTGGTAGGGAGGTTCTGGCACCCCTAAGGGAGGTTTGGGCATTGTATTGAATACACCCCTAATTACACGTTTGGTTTTGTAGCATGTTTGGGTGGATATGAATTTAGAAGAAACATATTTTATGAAACCTTCCTTCAAAGTCAGTGCCCAATGCTCCTCATATATATTTTTTTCAAATAAATCACCACAAGATTTTTTTCAGTGTATTATTTTACCGCGATTTATGGGTCATAATAATCTTCAATTATTACACAAGTAGACAAAAACAAAGAAACTCAAGTAGTCTCATAGACTGCCTTGTTATTCACCTCCAAATTATAACAAAACATTTACTTTTGCACACGCGAAATCATCAACCACCTGTGACTTTGACAACTAAACGAAAAAACGGAAGGAATTTGGTTAACGAGTTTTGCCAGCCACTAAAAAAAATTTCCAAAGTAGAAATTTTAAAAAAAACTATATGATCCAAGTGATGAGGGGGTGCAAAAACCTCCCAACTGCCCAATGGCCCCCTACCTCCCCTACTCTAAATTTATATAGTTTTGACATTTTGGCCTTTCTAAGTCCTGCTTGCAGGTGATTTATTTTTGTGAGTAAGTAGTGTTTCTTTCTAACTTACCTAACTCAAAATTATAAATTTCTACCAAAGCAATATTACAGCATAGGGGAATGACAGTGGCGAAAAGTTTCTGGCTTCAGCATGCATCAGACTATACTCACTGTATGCATATTCTGATTTGTTCTGTGTGTTGAGCATGCAAGAAAGATGTAGCTTGGTTTTGATGACGCTATTCAGTACAAGCAGCTAATCAGATAAATCTACAAGTCTATGACTCATAAAATGAATAGTATTAAAGATGCAACTCAAAAGTATTGAGAAGGGATATATCTATCAAACAGAGTCAAATGACCAAGCTGAAGTATGATCTCATCAAGCGGGATCATATTGTCTAAGCCTGAGTTGTTGCAAAAAGATGACAAGTTGTATGGACAATCATACACAACTACACAGTCTACCTGTCAGTAATCTGGCTAAAAATCCAAGAGCCCTATTAACCTAATAGTGTCAGGTTAATTAAATTCATATTAGACGGTTTGAATGGCTTTCAAACGGCTCAATAACAACAAACTGGGTGATAATGGAATTATAACTGAGTTTTTGAAATCAGATGGAAAACCAGTACTAAAAACTCTTCTGAAGTTGTTCAATACCGTTATAGTTGAGGGAGAAAAGCTTACAATAGAAGTGTGGTGGTGCTCACCTTCAACGGCAACAACAAGACCCTGCTGGAGAACAACAGACTTGCTACTACTTACTACTACAAGCTGGTTTCGAGAGTCATGATGAATTGTCTAGCACGCAAGTTTGATGTCTTCCAGCCTACCTAACAAGCTAGTTTCCGAAAATGTTATGAAATGTATTGAAATGTTATGAAAACGTCACAATTTGAGTTTGCCTCCAGGATCAGAGTTTGAAACCTGGATAGCTGGAGGGCTGCAGCGAGGGATGAGACACAATGACATTATTTCTTCAAAACTAAAGTAGGTAACCAAACAGCTCACAGAATTGCTAAACTTAAGAGCCAGTGGGCAAGGCATAGCTCATAGAATGGACAGCCTTTTTAGCAGTACAGTTCTAGACCTTATACCTTATAGGTCACTTGAAGCTTTTGGATGTAGGAGTGCAGGACTGGTCATTGTGCAAATCCTTGGGGGAGACCTTTGTTTAACACTGGATGTCTTTCGACTGATATGGTGATGATGATGAAAAACTTATTAAAACTCACTTTATAAAACAGTGAATCGCTGGTCACAACAGTAGCTGTAGCAGTCGGAGCTTTTATTGGCGGCCTTTTAAAAATACTCCTTCGTCCTCGTCCCCTAGGAGCGGAAGGTTTAGCAGGCGTAGGAGCAGCTGGTGTCTTGGGCTTATATCTAGTAGCCCTAGTACTCTTTCTGGTCCCTTTACCCGTCGCTTTAGCAGGTTGAGGTGTAGTCTCTCCCTCCTTCCCGTTTTTACTTTCACTCTCCTCCACATCTTCCCTTTCGATTTTCAAGGCAGTAACTTCAATTTTAACCTCCTTGGTTGTAGTATTTGCTAAGTGGCAGTCGTTGCATATTTGACCGTTCTCAGAATTGCGCCAGAGCAGAGAATCTTCGGTGCGGCATTCTACGCACGTAGGTTTCGGCATTATTGGGTTTTAGTGTACTGTTAAGATAAAAGGAGGATTTAATTTATATAAGTCGGTATGTAGTGGTACAAAACAAAAACAAGAATGCACAATTGCACAGCACAACACCATTTATTATGGCACTATTATGGCCATTTCAGATCTGTGGCACAGATCACTACTATTAGTAGCAAGCTAATCTGTGGCTATTTCCATGCTTGACACAGATCTACTAATATGCTTGATTAAAATATTTTAACTTCTCTGGGTACAAACCCTTTTGAGACAATGCAAAAACAATAAAACAAAACTACAAATACCAATACTGCCAAAAAACTTGTCAAAAGTGCTTGCACCCAGTGTTGCCGCTTCATTTTCTAGATTGGGCTAAATAATCTCAAAAAAAAATTAGTACCAGAACAAATAAAATAATGAAGTTTTAACACTAGTTGTATGGAGAGACTGTTCTCAAAGAGCGCTAAAATGTATGAAGAGTAGAAATTTTTTGGCACTAGACTGCTTAGAAAGAGCACTAGTAATAGTGCCAAATGCGCTAAAACTGCAACACTGCCGCGCCTCGTAGCTTCTCAACTCAGTGTTCCCATTTTAATCACAAAACAGCCTACCACAAGCGGCTGACAAGTACAACCCATTGTAACGCGATTATCGCGCGATGGTAACGCCCAGGTACGTTTGATTCAAATAAAGTGTAAAGATCTTTGTAAACGTATCTCGAGCTGTCATTGGCGTCTTGATGCGACATACAGAATATGTATACCGGTATACCGATAATATTTTTCGGTATTTTGATACCGGTATTTGAGGATAAAATACCGTTATTTCGGTATTTCAAAAAAGTGACCTATTTTTGCAAGGGTGTTTAAAGACTATGTAGAACGCTCGATTTCTATGGTTCATAGTTGTTGTTCATACTGCAAATGAGTTATCATATATGCCACGAAACACGAATAATCACTATTTAAGAAAAAATCACCACAAAATCAACTGAACAAAACATAATACTACATGCATATAGCTAGTATCTAGGTGGTATTTTATGATATTGCATTCAGTTTTATATCTAATGTTTTACTTTTACAAATAAAATACCGATTTCGAACAAATGTCTCCCGATTTTTGAGTTTGTCGGCGTCTGCTTAGGAACTGTAAAGAAATTAATGTGTTTAAAGATGAGGCCGAAGATATAGAGGCGTTTCATCAAATCTGTCTAGCAAATGGGATATATCTTGGAGTGTCAGACGTATTGTATTGAAAAGCCGCCACCACCACAGAACACGATGAAAATGAAACATCAGATGAGTCAGATGACGATGAAAGTGAAGATGAAGACAGTGACAATGAAATATTCACATTTATGAGGTTTCGGTGCCATGTTTAAACTTAGAATATGGTAGTGTGATCAAGAAAACACGCTCTGTGATAAAAATGTTTTTGAGATCTACAACATAAAATGACGCATTACAAAAATATGTAAGAAAGCAAGAAGGCCGCAAACTGGCCAACCTACTAAATCGAAATTGAAAAAAGTTCTGATAGACTTCAACTCTGCTATCAATATTTCCCAAGAGGAATTTGAATTCCTGCATTCTATTCAAAATAGCTTGAAAATAGTCAAGATCACAATGGAAACCCAGAAAAATATTTCAAAGAAAATAATGTAGAGAAACGCAGAGTCAACCATCCAGAGTTTCCTAGAATGAGCTGTTATGAAATGATTACTTCAATTACTGAACTTGTTCAACGTTTGCAAGAGCACTCTCTACAAAATACAACAGCGATGAGCACACCTGCTGCCGCTTATGTTGCTACTAAAAAGGGAATAAGTGGTGATAACACAGGTAGCAGTATTTCATCTGTGATGGAAAAAGAACTTAATAAAGCAATAAAAAAAAACTCTATGACCTAAAAGCAAAAAATACCTCTAATTGGAGAGGAAAATCATTCATCATTGCAAAAAGGTTTTTTTTTCTGTGTGCTGCTACCGACCTCAAAATAAATTTAAGCCCCTAATTTAATTCGTTTTCGTACCCATCTTTGATTTCGTTATTGTTCGTTAATGTTGTGTATTTAAGTGTAATAATATTATTTCATACTTTTGAGTGAGTTTCATGTTGAAGCCGGTTTTTGTTTTTTAAAACTTTCATTTTTATTTTCTTTATTTTTAGTGATAATGTTATCTATCTAACAACGTTAAACACCTACTCACCAATAGGAATTATCAAATCATAAAACATGTGTTTTAGTGACAGATACAAAGTCCTGTGGCTTCCATCATCATCAGCTCATCTGAATAACCTGAAAGAATACAACCTATCGGTCTATGCATTACTACGTATATATCTATGTATAATATTGAAATCATTTTCCTCCAACTCCTAACCGTTAAGTAGTTGTACCTTCCTTCATCAGCTTATCAACATGCGATGATGACTAACAGACGCAAGTATTTTAATAGCTTTAGAAAACATATGAATCTCGTACTAAGTGCCTACGTAATAAATGATTTAGAGGGTTTCCCTCGTTTTCCCTGGGATCCCATCATCAGATCCTGACTTGGTGACAATGTGACCCCCTCGGGAGTATACTCTTTCGAATGAAAAAAGAATTTTGAAAATCGGTCCACAATTGACGGAAAAATCGGTGAACATACATCAAAAAAATATATACAGTCGAACTTAGTACCTCCTCCTTTTTGAAGTCGGTAGAAAAGGAGTTACCCTTCTCAGGTACCTAGTTAATATCCAAATGTACAACAAATAATAACGTAATAACATCTAACTAATACGAAAGTAATCTACTTTTGTCCAGAGCTTTGTTACCATAGATGGATTATGCACTAACAAACAACATTTGAAAATCGAAGCCATTTACACTCACATTATTATAGGTAGTTCCTTTTCATTGCACCGAATGCTACTAAGAAAAGAGCTGCCAATTGGCATCATTTTATTTACTTTACTTTTTGGACGTATGTATATCTACCTCCCCTTATCTTCTTCTACTATATAAAAATAAGTCGGGTTTTCCTTCCTGACGCTATAACTCGAGAACGGCTGGACCGATTTCGCTAATTCTTTTTTTGTCGAGTTCGTTATTGTCAGGAGAAGGTTCTTATGTAGGGTAGGGTAGGGTAGGGTAGTGTAGTGTAGTGTAGGGTAGGGTAGGGTAGGGTAGGGTAGGGTAGGGTAGTGTAGTGTAGGGTAGGGTAGTGTAGGGTAGGGTAGGGTAGTGTAGTGTAGGGTAGTGTAGTGTAGCGTAGTGTAGTGTATGTAGGGTAGGGTAGGGTAGTGTAGTGTAGGGTAGGGTAGTGTAGGGTAGGGTAGGGTAGTGTAGGGTAGTGTAGTGTAGTGTAGAGTAGTGTAGGGTAGAGTAGTGTAGGATAGGGTAGTGTAGTGTAGGGTAGGGTAGTGTAGGGTAGAATAGGGTAGGGCAGTGTAATGTAATGTAAGGCGGTACGTAGTTCGCCGGGACAGCTAGTACATAATAATATACGTATTGCATATCTCTGCATTTGACGAATGAAATAAACAAAACAATGACCCAACTAAAGAAAGAAATATTTAATAACCTAACCCAAAAAAATTAAAGTTATTTGTATTTTACGAAGAAAATTAATTTAAAAAACAAAAAATCGTGTAAGCAAATCGAATCGTAATCAATTTGCAGTGAATAATAATGAATTTGCAGCGAAAAAAACGGGTGGGGCTGTGTCGGGGCACACGGCCGTTGGTTTTAACGTGAATACGTCTCGTAATGGGTAATATGTAGTTTCTATATAAAATATTATTATTTATGTATGTCATAATCATAGATAATATAATATAATCGATAGATTTTGACGAGAGCTGACTATTGAAACTTGAATGAACGTCGTAGCTTCACCGAGTCGAAAGTTATACTAAATGGAAATCTTGATACGCAGCAAAATGACCTTCAAAATGGCGGGGCTGCCCCCTCCCCCGCGCGCGATGTGTTACAGTCCTTACTTAGCGTAATAAATTCTTTGATTCTTTAGCTATCAAGTGGTGTAAACGAAATTTGGATGGAGATGATAGATATGTAGCTACAACACTAAACTCTATCCCCCGATTTTGTTATCATTCATTTTTTTGGATTGCATCATGTAATTTTAAAGACGTATTCACGTCAAAAATCAGTATTCGGATACGTATGGTATAGTCGTCTGCCCTCGCGTGTCTATGGGTTCGGGTAAGCACACAGCACAAGCACAGGCATATTTCTCCATCTACACCATGCCGTACCACGCCGTGCTCCATTCCCCGCCCCCCGTGCAGCTGCACAGCGCTCAATGTGTACGGCGCGGTGCTTGGCAAGTTTCTTACTCGCTTTAATTTCAGTTTCACATTTTGTAATGACTCCGTAAATGTTACTTCAGAATAGCTCTAATAATGTATGACTTTTAAAACATTCACATAAACCTTACATATCCATACCAATCTTTATCCCCTATTTCCTATTGTTATTTTACACCCTTGAGGGTAAAACTTTTAGAAACTTGAAATGTCATATTTATTTAAATCAAAAATCAACAACAAACAGCCTTAAAAATAAGTTTAAAGCTTTTAGCTCCAAAAATGTTGATACTTCCATACAACTTTTCATCACCCCTTTCAACCTCTTACATCCCTTTTTCGCATTAAAAAGTAGCCCATGTCCTTTCTCAGGCTCTAGACTATACCGAATTTCATTTAAATCGGTTTAGTAGTTTTGGCGTGAAAGCGCGACAGACAGACAGAGTTACTTTCGCATTTATAATATAAGTAATAAATAATAAAAATAATTAGTAAATTAGGAAATAGTAAAATTAGAAAATTAGTCATCATATCAGCCGGAAATCGTCCATTTCTGGACAAAGGCCTCCCCCAAGGATTTCCTTCCACGACGACCGGTCCTGCGCTGCCCGCATCCATCGGCTTGCCGCGATCTTCACCAGGTCGTCAGTCCACCGCGTGGGGGAGGCCTTCCTACGCTACGTTTTCCGGTGCGCGGTCGCCACTCGAGAACTTTACTGACCCATCGGCCATCTGTTCTACGAGCTATGTGCCCTGCCCACTGCCACTTCAGTTTAACGATTCTGTGAGCTATGTCGGTTACTTTAGTTCTCCTGCGGATCTCCTCGTTTCTGATTCGATCACGCAGAGAAACTCCGAGCATAGCACGCTCCATTGCCCTTTGGGTGACCTTGAGCCTTCTTATGAGGCCCATAGTAAGCGACCATGTCTCAGTTCCGTAATTCAGCACTGGCAACACACACTGGTCAAAGACCTTAGTCTTGAGACACTGCGGTATTTGGGACGTGAAGATATTGCGAAGCTTCCCGAACGCTGCCCAGCCGAGTTGAATTCGTCGATTGACCTCTTTCTTGAAGTTGGACCTGCCTAGCTGGTCTGTTTGTCCCAGGTATACATATTCGTCAACAAATTCCAGTGTAGAGTCTCCAACCTTTAGAGGGGTGGGTGCGACACGGACATTTAACATTATTTTCGTCTTGTCCATGTTCATTTTAAGACCCACTTGTTGAGAGACTTTACTGAGGCCATCGAGCATTGTGCTTAGGTCTTCCATAGTCTCAGCCATGACCACGATATCGTCAGCAAATCGGTGGTGGGATATGTACTCGCCGTTGATATTGATGCCGAGTCCACCCCAGTCTAGAAGCTTTAAAACGTCTTCCAGGGCGGCGGTGAACAGTTTCGGAGATATAACGTCTCCCTGTCTCACCCCTCGCTGCAACTGGATAGGTTTCGAGTTCTGGTCCTGGAGGCGAACCGACATGGTGGCGTTTTCATACAGACACTCCAACACCTCGATGTATCGATGGTAAATTTGGCACCGCTGGAGAGACTGTAGCACAGCCTAGGTTTCGAATGAATTTGGGCCTTCTCTTAGTCCACAAACGCCAAGCATAGTGGCTAATTGTACTCTTCGGTCTTCTGTATAATCTACCGCAGCGTATGTATGTGGTCTATGGTACTAAAGCCTTTTCGGAAACCGGCTTGTTCGGGAGGCTGGAATTCGTCAAACCTGTGTGCGAGACGATTCGTAATGAATGACTCTCGAAAACAGCTTATAGACATGGCTCAGAAGTGAGATGGGTCTGTAGTTCTTCAGCAGGCTGTTGTCACCCTTTTTGAAGAAAAGCACGACCACACTTCTGTGCCATGCCTTAGGCGTTAGGCGTAGAAAATTAGTAATTAGTTTAAATAGTAAATTAGTATAGTAAAGGTTCCGTAAATTTGACATCAAAATAGCTCTAATATTTTGTCTCATGTTGCGAACTTACAAAACATTCACATAAACCTTACATATCCATACAAACTTTCTTCCCCTATCCATACAAACTTTCATCCCCTATTCCCTATTGTTATTTCACACTTTTGAGGGTAATACTTTTATAGACTTTGAATGTGTTATTTATTTATATCGAATCAATAGCATAAAAAATAAATTTAAAGCTTCTAGCTCTGAAAATGACGATACTTCCATACAACTTTTAATCTCTCCTTTCAATCCCTTACAACCCTTTTTTTCTCATTAAAAAGTAGCCTATGTCCTTTCTTAGGCTCTAGAATATCTGTGTACCAAATTTCATTTAAATCAGTTCAGTAGTTTTGGTGTGAAAGCGCGACAGACAGACAGAGTTACTTTCGCAGTTATAATATTACTAGCTTTTCCCGCGGCTTCGCCCGCGTGTACATCGTTTTTATGATTGTCTTTGAGGGTGAGTGGTGCGCGAGCCGCCGCCTGCGTGGATATTAGTATTCTCCAGATCCCTATCCCAGATCGGGCTATTCTGAATAGCAGTCTATGTCATTTCCTACTACCTAAACCATCTTTATACAAAAATCACAATAATCCATTATTCCGTTGCGATGTTAAAGAAATGAATCAAAAAAAAGTCATTTTTTTCAGTTCCCTTCAGGAACGGCATTGGACATTGCTATTTTCACGGGATAAAAAGTAGCCTATGTCCTTCTACGTGACACAGGCTACCTGTATGCCAAATTTCATCAAAATTGGTCAATAGGTTGAAGCGTAAAAATGTAACAAACAAACACATTTTCACATTTATAATATTGCGACCCGGCCCGGCTTCGCATTGACAGAAGAAATACAACTGTACAAAATTTACTCGCTGCTAATCATAAAGTGCTATAGGGCGAAGCGCGGCCTTCGATGCAACTGCTATGTCCCTGCATTTTAAATCTGTAATATCTTCGAAAATATTCATTTAACTTACAAGCCGTAAAGGGCCATATTGATCTATATTAAATGCACAATGTATTTGATGTACTTAATTGAATAAGGATTAACGCTGCGCTGTATTGCTTAAAATCGCTACGTAAATAAGCCATTATTTCTCGTAAAAGTAAAGGATATTTTTTTGACGTGAATACGTCTTTAAAATTACCTCCATAGGGATGCAATCCAAAAAAACGAATGATAACAAAATCGGGGGATACAGTTTAGTGTTGTAGCTACATATCTATCATCTCCATCCAAATTTCGTTTACACCACTTGATAGCTAAAGAATCAAAGAATTTATTACGCTAAGTAAGGACTGTAACACATCACGCGCGGGGGAGGGGGCAGCCCCGCCATTTTGAAGGTCATTTTGCTGCGTATCGAGATTTCCATTTAGTATAACTTTCGACTCGGTGAAGCTATGACGTTCATTCAAGTTTCAATCGTCAGCTCTCGTCAAAATCTATCGATTATATTATATTATCTATGATTATGACATACATAAATAATAATATTTTATATAGAAACTACATATTACCCGTTACGAGACGTATTCACGTTAAAACCAACGGCCGTGTGCCCCGACACAGACCCACCCGTTTTTTTATAGCTTCTTCACTGACAGCTATCAGTTCACCTCCGGTACTGGATATGCCAACAATTGTTTGTCGTTGACTCGCCTAAAATATTGCTCCTCCAGAGTGTATTCATAAAATAACCTACGTTAAATCCGAATCTCTGTAACAATCCAGAATTCCAGCATTTCCTCTTTCCTTAAAATAAAAAAAACCACCGTGACAGAAAAACAAAATTGGCAACCAAAGTTAATTTTACGCAAGGTGTGGCTCGTTTTAAATGTCCGGGGAGTAATTTCACTTTGTTTTTTCTTATTATTATAACAGCAAAATTATAAATCCCTATAAATTACTGTACCTTACGCATGCGTACGTATGCTAGCTAAAATAATGGGTAATGTATACTCAAAGTAAATTACTGTACTTTTTCACTTTTCAGTTAACTTGTTGTCTGAAAGTCTGAAATCGCCACAGAACTAGTGGAAATTGCAAAAACATACTGGCAACACTGGGCGTCACTGTCGCTTCCTTCATCTTTAGATTGATCGGAACGCCCTCGTTGTGAAATTTTAGAAACTCATCTTGATCTAGGTAATCTAGATTTTTGTAATTGTTTCAATAAAATAAGCATTTTTTGCATGGTTAGCGTGTTACATTAAAATATTTTGGTAAGAAAGTCCAGCTAAAGCTAAAATCAGTGATATCGTGAGGCCAGTTCGCGCAGTTTCGTTGTTCATGTTCATACTGTGTTCTTACGACTTGCGTTGACTGCAGCGCCGTCTACTTGAGCTTTCTGTTTCTAGCGGTATATTTTTTCCCTGAAAATCGGTTACTTCGTTTTGCAATCATTATTGCTCGTGTTTATCATATATAGTTCTTTTTTATTTTCCTGTAATTTGCTTGATTTAGTCAGTGTTTATGCGCATACATAAGATGGCGGACAACATACGTACATTGCGTCGATTGATGTGGTGCTTATATATGAGAATATCGGTAATGAAAACAAAACATCATGTACTATGTTCATTTTATTCCGTATAGATCACAGTTTTAAACTAGCTCATCTAGTTATGTCAAAGAAATATGTAAAATTAGGTTCAATTGAAGGTAAAGAACATTTCAATACAGTACATTTGTGCAATAAAAATAATGAAATTGGTTGTTAGACTCGCCCCAAGATAAGTTGAGGAGGGGGTGCACATAGGGGCAAAAATTCTGATTAACAAAATTAAAGTTTTATGCTGTCTTACTTATGAATGTTTTTCATAACCCAGTTTTGCTATGGGTCTTTTTGAGAATTCACATAAGCCTATTTATAGAACTATGAACCAAAAAACGGATAAGTGCACATAACTGAGCTGCCATAATAAATCAATAATAGGTTTGTTAGTTTTGATGATAATACTGTCAAAGAGCCTTGTGAAACGAGGATCTCCCCCTATGGTAGCCTGGTTATGTGCGCCCAAATAATTAAAATGTAATAATTCTATATTATTTATGCCTTTTTTTACTGTTGCTTACATTAGAGTGCTATTGGCTATAGAATATTAATTTATGTGTACTTACTGGCATGAACATTTTATTGCAGATACACTAGCTAGAAGTTCATGGCATCGAAGACCAGGAAGGGTAATATATATTGTTTTTTCAATTGCAGTATATATTGTTGCTTCTTATAAACAACCTGTAATCATCTCATGCAAAATAGTATTTATCACATTAGTAAAAACAAGATTGTAAATATGTTATTTTAATCTATTTTACTTCTTGAGTGATGACCTGCACTGTAATATGCACTAATGCAGCATAGGCAGGTCTTCCACTCAGTCGAATCAAGACCTGGCAAAGGTCATGGGACGCCGCTGGATGTGGGTAGCACAGGACTGGTCATTTTGGTAGTCCTTAATAATATAATAATAATTTATTCCATTTCAAAAATGTTACAGTACATGGTAAGCGCAACAGATACATGATTCTAATTTTCAATAATGAAGAATAATTTGAACTCTTACAGATTCTCCTATACCTTCCTAGGCCTTTGTCGAGCAGTGTACATCTTTTGGCTGATATGATGATGATGATTTATTTTACTTTTAAGGCACGGCCATGGCTCCACCGCCAAACAAAAAGCCGTCGGTCCGTGACAAATCCATCCTGGAATCATACCTGGACTCCCTCAGTGATCACCAGGGAGCTTCACCAGACATGGGTAAGAACATTTTACGACATAACCCTTTTTGAATCTTCATGTTATCAGACAGCTGATTCTCTGAACCCACTGTTATCACTAATGCCAACAGTGGCGAATTCGGAAGCTGCCCGAGAAAGATGCATGGTGAACCTTAAGAACTGTGGTTAAATGATTCATAAGAAATATCTTCTGTATTTGTTGCTGCTTCAGCCCTTAACACAATCATTAATTAGATGCTGTGATTGACATTTGGGTACTTAAAAAGATCAAAATTTTAACCGCCTCCGTAGCTCAGTGGCAAAGTTCACTGGCTTTACACAGGAGGTCGCGGGTTCGATTCCCGGCGGGGTCAATTGTAAGACTCGGTTTGGTTGGTGGTAGGGCATTTTCTAAGCCCGCCTGGCTAGCTACCACCATCTTATCTAAGTCTTGCCGCCAAATATCAATATTGATATCATTGGTGTGTTCCGGCATGAAGATAAGATAGCCAGTTCCCCATTGCGTTGGGGAATCTTGGTAAGCCCGCTTCCATCTTCGGCAACATCGTCACTTAACACCAGGTGAGATGTTGTCAAGGGTTTACCAATTGTGAATAAAAAAAAAATGAAAAAAAAAATTATGAAATAACATTCACTTCCTCCTGCATTTTTAGAAAAACTTACTCATTTGGTTTGTCATATTATTTTAATTTTTTATTTAAAACTCATAATAAGTACATCAACGGCAGTGAAAAATATGACGTCATAGTTCAATATTATTTTACAATGAAATCTCGTTTTTGACAGTTCATAAAAAGTAAGTCTGATGACTAGTAGGCAAGTACGTAATTATTCATAAAAATAGCAATTTTATCTGTACACGAAAGTTGTTTAGAATTAAAACTAATAAGAAAGGAAACCTATCAGATTTTTATGTGATTTTAACTAGAATGTGAATGCTTGTAAAAAAACTATGATATTTCACAAATTGCCATAAAAATGGTTATCATAATTCTTATATTAGATAGATAGATAATTCATTTATTCATTGACAGTTTACAAGGAATAAAGTAATAAGATAGATACTAATATGCTTATTTTAACTACACAAAAAACAAGATTAAAATAAAAGACATAATAAAACAAAATTAAAAACTTAGTTAAAACACAAACAGGACGAACAAAGCAGTGCCAATGAAAAGGCACTGAGTCAGCATAAATGTTGTGGATAGTGTTCCCACAGCTCCACCACGCTGATATTCTGTCAGTACCAGTGTTTACGTCGTGCGCACCTTGAATATCATCACACCTTGAATCCTGTATGAGTTATATGTCTATAACTAAGGAAATAGGCAGTTACATACAGTATGCCTTTATAGCTACATGTGCATTAAACATTATAAATATCCACACTAAAATCCTAATGAAATTATCATCTACTTTCTCTTGAACATGGCTATTTGATTTAGAACTCGAGTAAACCATTCCCGAATGCATCAAAATACAACTTAAGTAGTAGACCAATGTACAAATCAAAACATAATGTATATTATGTCCCTCTTTCGTGAAACCAATAAAATTAAAGTAGGTATCTATATACATTGCAAGTATTATACTTATACACTTATATACTTAGTTGTTTAGTGTCCATTATGATGTTATATTGTAGCAGATGATGAAGGCCCATCAGGTGTGACTTACTTCGTGGATGAGGAGGGTCGGTACTACTACCAGCCAGCTGGACTCGACCAGAACTCCATCATCTCCCTGCCAACAGAGACTGCTGACACTGTAGAGGTATGTTTGCTGATTGTTCTTATGTGCAGGACACCTGTTCTAAGACAGCGTCATTGTTATGTAATTCGTTTATTCATGTATTCTCGGTAATGGAACGTTTTTGTTAGTTTTTGTCCATGGTTAGGTTAGGACATTATTCAAGGTGCCAATTAGATAATTTCGTTGGTTTACCATAATAGATTATTTCACAATCGTGCTTCCTGTGCAACAAAATGTCTGACGCAAAAATGTTCGACTTAATTTGTGCACCGCACTGTTATTAAATTCCTGACAAAACAAGAAAAAACTCAAAAAAACATGAAATACGAGGGGAGTTTTAGTTTTTTTTTATATTCTCGGTATGGGTATGACAATAAAAAGTTAACGGTCTTAAAATTATTTTATTTTTCAATATAGTCTCCCATAATCAATATGCATTTATTTTATCGCTGAGTTAACTTTGATAAACCCTCAAAAAAATATTCCTTCTGTTTGTCCTCAAAATGTTTGTTTACTGCAGCCTTCAGAGATTCATCGTCCTCATATTGGTTCCCACGCAGGTCTTTTTTAAGGTTTGGGAAGAGAAAATAGTCCCTAGGAGCCAGGTCTGGACTGTACGGTGGGTGATTAATTTCTTGAAACCTGCAGTCCTGTACAGCAGCCTTCGCAACTCGGGACGTGTGAACAGGTGCATTGTCGCGTAGAAGCAACACACCTTTGGCTAGCTTTCCACGTCTTTTTTGTATGATAGCTTCCTGTAACTGATGCAATAGAGAAGCATAATATTTTCCGGTAATATTAATTTTAGAAGGATTCCTTTGTAATCTCAAAATACAGTGGCCATTATCTTTCCAGCTGACGGAATGACTTTGAATTTTTTGGGGGGGCTGTACCCTTAATATGCCATTGCATAAACTCTTGTTTACTTTCGGATCTTATGAACCCAAGTTTCATCTCCTGTCACTTCTTTTGAAAATGTTATCGGGTTCTTTGCCACACAACTCCTAAAAACTCTTTTCAGCAAGCCACATGCGTTTGTTTTTGAACCGGGGTAAGCATTCACGGCACCCATCTTGCAGAGACTTTTGACGTATTGAGATGGTCATGAATAATTGTATGTATGGTACCGACGGAAAGGCTGGTTTTCTCTGCTAATGATTTTATAGAGACTCGAGCATCTTCCAATATCAATTTCTCGACTTTATTGATATTTTCTTGCGTAGTCGTCACCACACTTCGACCAGGGCGGGGGTCGTCTTCTATGATCTCACTCCCACACTTAAATTCACTTGACCACTTTTGAACAGTGGATAATGAAGGGGAAGTGTCCCCACAAACATCGTCCATTTCCGTTTTTATTTGTTGCTGAGTTTTTCCCTGTTTTGTAAGGAACTTGATTACAGTTCGGTGCTCCAATTTTGCCGACATTATAAAAATCCTTCGTTCTCACATATATATTTGGGAATAACTAATCAACTGACAAAGCAAATGTCATAGATTTTCGCACTTATAATACCAAAGAGTTTGTCATTAATATGAGACTAAGGAGATTTCTTACCAATGAGTATAACATATCAATACCGAGAATATATTGAACTCCCCTCGTATGATGGTGGCCATTTACGAGGATTCCGCTTATTTGTTCCCATTTAAAAGTGGTCAAGTGAATTTAAAAGGGGCAGAGGAAGCATTGAAGATGACCCTTGAGAAGTTGGTCCTGTTTCTGCCGACACAGAAGAAAATGTGAAAAAGGTCGTGAAACTTGTACTCGAAGATGCTCAAATAAAAATAAATTAATAATCAGGGATGACCACGGTATCCGTGGGTACCATACATTCAATACTTCATGATTATTAATCTCTCAAAAGTCAGTGCAAGATGGGTGCCACAAATGATCACACAACCACAGGAACAAGCACAAATTGAATGTTGTAAAGAGTTTTTGGACCTTTGTGATGAAAACCCTACTGGTGTTTTCGATCTCATCGAAACTTGGGTACGTCACTATGACCCTGAGAGCTAACACGATTCAATGCAGTGGCTCAAAAAGGGTGCAGCATCCCGAAGAAGTGGCGAAACTTGGGTTCGTCACTACGACCCTGAGAGCAAACACTAGTCAATGCAGTGGCTCAAAAAGAGAGCAGCACCTCCGAAGAAGTTACGTAATCGGTCTGAAAGCTCATGGCCACAGTATCCTGGGACTCGAAAAGGATTTAACTTATTGAATATACCAAAAAAAGCTAAAGTATAACCGCAGAAAAAAGGCGAGGAAAACTTACCGCGGGTGTCTTAAGTCCACGACAACGCACCGGTTCACTCGGCGCGCATTGCCAAGGCTCCTATTTAAGACTGCGGAGATCAATCATCCGCCTAACAGCCCAGACTAATTGATACCTAGTGACTGTTTTTAATTCCCGAAGGTGAAAAATGAGCTTCGTGGAAAGCGACTTTTTTACGATGAAGAACGCAAGGTGTCAATAAACGATAATTTTTCAGACAATGAAAGTTATTTTTTGGAGGGTATTGAAAAGATGATTTCGCGTTGTAAGAAGTGTATTAAGATTGTAGGGGATTATAAAGAAAAATAAAATTATATCCATACCGAAAATACTCTGAACTCCCCTCGTAAAACAGCTTTTACCTTGAAGCTTGAGAGCATAGAAGCATTTTTTACAGATCCCTCGGAAACTTTGCATTTTCCTGGATAAAAAGTTTCCTTTCTCTACTGTTTATGTCTCAGGGTAAAATTTCAGTAAAATCGATTCAGTATTTAAGTTTAAAATAGTGGCCCTCACCTCTGAGGGCTTCCCTACTGTGACACTATTTTTCCTATTCTTGTATTAATGAACCTATTAAAATCTCTGCTTATAGCTAACAGTTCTTATTTGCACTATCAGGCTACAACAGAAACAGAGACAGTTATGGAGGAGAGTGAAGGCTACCAAACTGTCACTCTAGTGCCATCTGACAATGGACAAGGAGAAGTGAGTTACGTGCTGGTCGTTCAGGAGGAGACTAAGCCCGTTGTTGATTTCACAATGGATAAGGCAAGTTCTGTACATAGATTTTGGTTTTGTAGAATTTAGTTTTCATCCACATTGGGATTCATTGAAAGGGAACTAGTCAGGTACACCTTAATAGTTTTGTACCCATCGGTAATGAGGCTTATTTGCATTTTCTCAATGATTTAACAACAAACAATTTTAGTTGCGTTATAGAAGTGTATTAAATAGTTTTATTTATTTTTATCCAACTTTCAACTTAATGTTACCATATAACCTCCTAGAACGCGAAAGAATCGGGTGACGTGTACACATTTGAGGAAGAAGAAGAAGGCGAGGAGGAGGAGGCGAGCTACGAAGAGGCGCCGGCGCTCGTGTCCAAGCCTAAAAAGCGCAACAAATACACCCGCCCGCACTTCCCGTGTAGTTTCTGCTCTTACACCAGTCACAGACGGTGAGTGTTACAAACTATTGGTGGATTGATTTCCTGCAACCTGACCACCGATGCGACCATCTTGTGTGAATGGCTTGTGTCAATACCAGCAAAGAAAGCAGGCGATTTCCAGCAGTGTTTTGGTTCTCCGAGGTCTTGTATGATACTAGCGCAGCCTAACTTCCTGCAGTCCAGGAGGATGTGGCTCTCTCAATCAATCGTGGCGGACTTGCGAATCATATGGGGAAAAGTCTCTCGATCTTACCCTGATATAATTCGGCCTTTTCCCCTCGCAAGTGTGCTAAAATTGAACGCTTTAGAGCGTCCGTCTAAAAATATATCCATTACAGATTTTTCGAGTGATAAACATGTGCTACTACTAGTCTTCTACTATGTTCTTAACCGCAGGTACCTTCCACTACCATGTTCTTAACGGCAGGTACCTTCTACTACCCTGTTCTCAACGTCAGTTACCTTCTAGTACCATATTCTTAACGGCAGGTTCCTTCTACTACCCTGTTCTTAACGGCAGGTACCTTCTACTACTCTGTCCTTAACGGCAGTTACCTTCTTACCTTCTACTCCCATGTTTTTAACGCAGGTACTTTCTACTACCCTGTTCTTAACAGTAGATACTTGTACTACCATGTTGTTAGCCACAGGTACCTTTTTCTACCCTGTTCTTAACCGCAGGTACCTTCTACTGCGTCATATGAAGTCCCATTCAGAGGAGCGGCCGCACAAGTGTTCCGTGTGCGAGCGCGGGTTCAAGACATTAGCGTCTCTCCACAACCACGTCAACATGCACAAAGGTGTCAAGCCGCACATCTGCAAGTATTGCAACAGCAAGTTCACTACTTCCGGTGAGTTATGTCTATAGTGTTTTCAGGGAGAGTTGATTTATATAATATGAAACCATTTCACAATAGCGACTGTCGCTAAAGTATCGCAATCTGTTGTGGTAAAAGATTTTGATAAGCGCGAGACCGGGCGGGCTGTCGCGACAAACTTACCCTCATGTTTTATTTCCCGTTTCTTGTGATTAGATCTTCTTCTCTGTTGTTTCGCTCTTGGCAGATAGGTCGTGGTCATTTTATGCGTCTACGTCGGTGGTAGAGGCAGACACGGCTCTCCGTACGATCTCCCGCTATTTCTCCCTGTTGGCAGACTATCTGGCTCTCAGACAATATGCTCTTCAAGCATTTTCCTAGGGCCTTCACTCATGTATTTAGTTTTTCTGTCACGGTCGTTTTTTTATTTATTTATTTATTTACACTTATAGTACACCAAAACAATTTTGTAATGTTAATACGTAGAGATACTATAATAAAGTGTACAGTAGGCGGCCTTATTGCTAAAAGCAATCTCTTCCAGATTTTATTTTACCAGTTATCTCACAACTGTATTGAAAAACGTTGTATGATACATGGGTGTAAAAAAATAACAAACTCGTGACGATGGTAAACCCTCGCCTGCGGTTCGGGCTTACAAATGTCACTCGTATGTTATTGACCTTTTTACCACACTCACTGAACGAACCTTACTGTAGTGTAACGAGACATTGACTCATGTCATTTCTGTCATGAGTTTATGACAGAATGACAGTGCTCATGACTTAAGGTGGTTCGATTATTATACAAAAAACAATTGCAATAATCTAGTTCAAGATACAGAATAAAGCGTAAATTATGTGTGCTACAAACTTTTTTCAAGAATTTGTTTGCACAAAATTAATAAAAAAACTTACTTTAATTTATAATTATGGAATAAACCAACACTCAATTTCAATTAAATTTACGAATATGTGTATGACAAAATGTCGTGTAAATACACAAGTTGCGCGCGCGCCGTTGCCGCTCCATGTAACCGACCGACGACGCGTGTGCTTATTGCCTATCTTACGTTTAGTTACTGAATCAAGTCAGTCGATAGTTTGTTTTCATTTTCATGTGGCCGGGTACTGTAAGAAAGAAGGCGGCCGAAATAATGTATCAGTATGAACTTGATATTCGTTATGGATGTGTGAGTGTCGATTTAAAAACTGCGTTCAATAATTTTTGGATACTACAATGCAATTAATTGTGCAATGTGTTTTTCGACAGTTAAATATTTATTTTGAGAGTGCGCGAAACGTATTTTAAGTTAAAAATGTGGAACGCAAACTTCACAAAAAAATTAAAACCAACAATTTGTGGAACTGGCGCCATCTAGCGATATTTAAGCATTGAGGAGCTTCATCGAACTTAATGACTGTAAAACATTGACTCGGCAAGTTATCATTTCGAATGCAGTTTCAAAACGGTAGACTCGCTACCGAACCACGGCAGCATGCACTCCTGCGTTTCATTTATGTGTTTCATTCATATG
The DNA here is from genome assembly GCA_947284805.1 of Coleophora flavipennella. NCBI lineage: Eukaryota > Metazoa > Arthropoda > Insecta > Lepidoptera > Coleophoridae > Coleophora > Coleophora flavipennella. The sequence continues at coordinate 12,180,371 of OX369308.1, forward strand.
ATACAGTATAAAGTACAAACCCATGTTATAGATAAAAACCAATGCAATTCATACAAATCATCATCATACAGCCATAAGACGTCCACTGCTGAACAATGGCCTCCTCCAAGGATTTCCACGACCTGCACTGCCCGCATCAAGCTATTCAAGCGGCTTACCGCGAACTTCATATAGTTGTTGTTCCACCGTTTGGGAAGCCTACCTGTAGATATTGGTTACACAGTGGCAATGCTCATGGGTTCATGACTACATGACAGTGATTCGGCAAGTGCTTTTCGAGCGTAGGTTCAAGACGGTACATACGCTACGTCTTCGGTGCGTTGTCGCCACTGGAGAACTGCCCTAACTGCCGTCCGGACAAAACCAATACAGTTATAGAACATATTATATATTATGACATGAAACTGCAATTTAAAATTAAACTACATTAAATAGTTATTTTGGTATTTTATTAATAAGTAATGCACGTAAGTTTCGAAGAACTTATTGGTACATCAGACATTCGATCTTAGGACCTCCGGGGCACTAAGTTTCTACTGTTGATCTTTTTATAGAAAATACATAGACCAAGACATTGTCAAATCCTCCATTTTGTTGTTAAGTCGCTGAAGTCAGTTCGCTGCTGCAGCAGTTATGCAGCAAAGTGAATATAATTGTTTTGTGCTACAGGCGAGCTAGTCCGTCACGTGCGCTACAAGCACACGCACGAGAAGCCGCACCGATGCACGGAGTGTGACTACGCATCCGTCGAGCTGTCCAAACTGCGCCGCCACGTGCGCTGCCATACCGGAGAGCGTCCCTACCAGGTGCGTCAGCTGATCAGCTCACCATGTTCCAGCTGGACATAGTCCTCTGCTGAATAGTTTAATAACCAAGCTGCGCCGGCTCCTGAAATGGAAACCGCCGCCAGCTGCGGAGACGCACACAGCCCAAAAAGTTAGGTTGCCAAAATATGTGGTTGAGCCGGCAGTGACCTATCAAGATGGCCGCCGACTGTCAGCTGTTTAATGGCGATTGTTTTATTGCAACCGATTTTATTGTGAACAACTCTGTGGTTATCATGGCTTCCCTCACAGCTTTCTGAACCTGAAAAACCGTAGTTGGGGTGCTCCGAATACTCGAGCTCGCTTCGCTCGTCCCCGCATTAAGTTTGAGTTCCGCCGACATTTAGATCAAAGTTGGAATTGGATTAGCCACTACGTTGGGGAAACTTGGTAAGCCCGCTGCCGTCTTCGGCATCGACACTCACCATCAGGTTAGATGATGTCAAGGGGTAAGGAATTGCAATCCGGCGGATTCGGCATCATAGACGTTACCGGATCCGGCACCAATGTACAGGAACCGATAACAATAAAAAAAATGATTTCAAGATTTCATTGTACCCCTTTGTCGGCGTGATTAATATGTATGCCAAATTACAGCTTTCTAGTACAAGCCACGGAGAGACGGACAGACATGGCGAAACTATAATGGTTCCTTGTTAACTTCGGAACCCTAAAAAACGATATCGACGTAAACAGCTGACTGACGGTGGCCATCTTTATTTGTCAATGCTGGGTCTCGTTGTCTATCTTTTTGGCAGCTGGCACCAGCTACGAAGGCACTTACTATTTTTATCCACAATTGGTAAACTCTTGGCATCACTCACCTGATAGTAAGTGACGATGGAAGATGCTTACCAAGATTCCCCAACGCAATCGGGAACCAACCGGCTATCTTATCTTCATGCCGGAACACATCAATCCTATTAACCTTGACGTTTGGTGGCAAGACTAGATAAGATGATGGTATCTAGCCAAGCGTGCTTAGAAAATGCTCTCCGCCAACCACATGGTTACAAAGTTAAACCCCGCCGGCAATCGAACCCGCGACTGGACGCGAAAGAACGGTTGTAGTAGAAATTAGAGTAGATTTCTATTTACATATTTTTAAGACAGTGGGCAAATTAATACTCAGCCTGGTCCAAGAGCTGCCACATACGTGTAGTGTACAGTGCCGGCTGGTGCCGTAGAGAACTGGTCGTGCACTACATCGGTTTAGTGATTACCAATTTTTTCCTACATACGAGGCAGCAGCTGATATTTCAATTCTCCCGGGCTAGATCTTGATGGGACCACCGCCAGTCTGTAGCCACTGAAGTGCTCTTAACTTTTGATTTACCCACACATCTGTAGCGGCTCTTGGACCACTTTTGATTTACGACACATCTGTGGCGGCTCTTGGACCACTTTTGATATACTACACATTTTTTGCGGCTCTTGAACCACTTTTGCCCACCATCATTTACATATCAAATGAAATTTTTCACCAAAGACAACATATACTCCACAGTGCGCGCACTGTACTTACGCCTCGCCGGACACGTTCAAGCTGAAGCGTCACCTGCGCACGCACACGGGGGAGAAGCCGTACAAGTGCGACCACTGCAACATGTGCTTCACGCAGTCCAATTCGCTCAAGGCGCACAAGCTCATACACAACGGTGAGACTTTTACGAGGAATGGATGATAAATTCATTTTTTTTATTAATTTAAAATATACATAACAAAGACTTGAAGTATAAAATAATTGGAAACGCTAAACACTTTAAAATAATTGACTTCCAGGGCAACAACTTAGTACAACTTTGCATTATATATTATGGTTTTTGTTAATTTTATTAAAAAGTACTACATCGCTTTAATAGTAGATTTTTATACAAAGGATGTAAGAGAGCTATTACAGAACAAGATACAATTTGGCGTCCGTGCGAGCACTTTTTTTCAGTAAAAAGTTTTCTTATCATTTTATTAGAAAAGAGATTGTTTCACTAATGAGAATTGCCATAGCTTGAAGTGTAAAGTTCACTTTATAATTCAAGTATTGCATAGTGTGACGTAAAAAGATTTGAAAATGGAACGTCTAAAGAAACAATAGATTGTGTTGCAAATGCCAACTTACACAGCCTGTTTGTACAATAGTAAATCCTACTTACTGAACATGTATGATGTAAAGAGAAAAAATTGGACCAACCTAGCATACCCATCGAATAAAAAAAGAATCAAGAAAATCAGTTAACAATCTGCGAAGATATCGCGTAACAAACATACAGCCGATTTGAAACCTCCTTTTTTGAAGTCGGATGATAACTAATTAATTACATCCCAATAACGTGTCTCTGGGGTTTTGTTATACAATATTTTAATGTGAATTGAAACAATTTTTTTAGTCTTTAATTCTATCTCTATTTATCTGAAACTCAGTTCTCGGCCACCGAATAGCATTGTATACAATTTTAATATAACCGAGTAAAAGTTGTTAATTTAGGTTATTATGCTGAGTCTGAAAAATGTCTGATGTATATATGCAAAATTTAAGCCTTAAAATTCCATGCCTCTGTTGTTTTGATTTAGGCCGATTACATCACATAAATGACGTTTTAGACTAGGAGGTCATGACAAATCTGGTATCGATAACGGAAATGGATAAACTTAGATTGAGAGGATAAATGGCAACCCTCTGATGTTAAATATGTCGGTCTGCCTGCGCAAAGTGGTTGCGTTATGTACTTATAGCGCCTAAAAACTAGCTATCGTGACCAAAAAAAAACGATAAGAGAAATGGCTGAGTAAGATATAAAATGTAAGTACTAGTTGTACTCATGCAATTATGCAAAAACTGACCAAATATTCGGTTGCGATATAGAGAAACGCCCGTTTAGGAATAGCGAGAGTTCTTTACCAGGATCCCAACCCCCTGCTGGAGCATCAAAGTTGGAAATGGCGGATTCCAACTTCCACACAAGTATGACAATGATACGTATTCACATTACAAACAAAAGAAATCAACGCGAGCGACAGATTTATACTTTTTATGATTCAGTTAGGACCACTTAGCCGGTTCTTGTTTTATTTCAGTATTAGTACTATAGTCACACCAAATTTCACGCTCATATGTATTACTTTTTTACGATACGACTAACAGCGGAGGCTTAGTAACAGGGTCCCGTTGGTCACCTTTTAGATTTACAGGACCTTAAAAACGCCCAGACAGTTGTTTGATAGAAGACAAGAAAACTAGTATTCAAATATGAGTAGCTATGATAAACAGAGAGGAAAATCCGCGCAAGCGCACCTTCGTGAGCACAAAGGATCACTTGGTCATCGGACACTTAGCAGCGCGACCGTGAATCTATTTCTTTTATATGTAACTAGTTTTTTCCCGCGGCTTCGCCCGCGTGGTCATCGTTTTTATGACTGTCTTTGAGGATGATTAGTAAATTATGTCATTTCAACAATCGAGTAGTTTTTTAGTTCCCTCAGGAACTGCATCAGATTATGCTATTTTCCCGGGATAAAAAGTAGCCTATGTCCTTCCCCGTGACACAGGCTACCTGCATGCCAAATTTCATAAAGATTAGTCAAGGCGTTGAAGCGTGAAAATGTAACAAACAAACACATTTTCACATTTATAATATTAGTAAGGATAGAAGGCCGACCCTAAACGATTGGAATTGATAAGCCAGGATTACGACGACTGTAATAAACACTTTTTGCGTTTATTCCCGCAGTGGCCGATAAGCCGGTGTACGCGTGCGAGCTGTGCCCGGCGAAGTGCGGCCGCAAGACCGACCTGCGTATCCACGTGCAGAAGCTGCACACCTCTGACAAGCCGCTCAACTGCAAGCGCTGCGGCAAGTCCTTCCCCGATCGCTACTCGTGCAAGATGCACAACAAGGTCAGTACCCATCGCTGACAGTCCAAAACGTTCCTGGTGCTTTTTTCTTATTTGTTTCTGGAAAATCCGTTATTGTTAAATTTTTGTGTGATTGTATCATAGACTCAGAATCTATTAATGAAAACGATCATTTATTAAATATACATAACGTATTTACACATTTAATTAGATGCGGAATACGTGATCATCATAGACATGTCTACTTTACGAAGATTATCCGATTGTGCTTTGACAAAACCGGTTTCAGTCTTTGTGTTAAGTCTCTTCACAAAGATTTAATACATTAATACAGAAAACTAATACCCTAATATGAAACAACAGCGAAACAATACGAATAATCATCAGAAACCATAGCAACAACTTCTTGACTGAAGACGTCGAGTGTAAATTGACGTCACGTTTTGTATTACCAATAGCGTGCGTTTTGGAAATTTGCGAGGGAATTTTAAAACAGCCTATTTTTTAAAGATTAAATTTCACCATTAAATTATGATAAATTTTAAAAATGATTGTATAACACACCTATTGTATTGTGTAGAAATGAACGTTACAAAAAAATATTTTGACTATTTTAGAGTCACTTGCATATTGTTCCCTATTAAGACACGATGGACAACAATACGAGTAAGGTTTCTGTAACTTCAGTAGGAGGGGAAATTTCATAATTTATGGTTTTAATTATAGGCGTGTTACAATAAATAAGCCTAATGTTGCCATTGTTCGGCAGACACACGAGGGCGAGAAGTGCTACAAATGCGAGCTGTGCCCGTACGCGTCGACGACGCTTCGCCATCTCAAGTCTCACATGCTCAAGCACACCGACGAGAAGCCGTTCGTTTGCGACCAGTGCGATCAGTCTTTCCGGTGAGCCAAGGCTTATTTATCATCATGTCAGCCGGAGGATGGTAGTAATTGCGTTTCAATTATTACCATCCTCCGGTTTGTTCTCTTAGTCGCCTTTTACGAACACCCTTGGAAAGAGATGGGGTGGTGCTATTCTAGGGCCGCACCAGAGGCCGATATTCATGATGTCATTTAATTTTGTTAATGATGTCAAAATTAAGGACTTGATGGAAAACAAAGCGAGTTAGGCATTTTGACATTTCGAGTTAGACGGAGAAGGTCCCAAGACTGTCCAACATACGTCCCGCGGGCCACCATCCGACCCGCGAAAGCACTTCATCTGGCCCGCCAACTAGCAAAACTTTTAGCCATCTAATGCATAGTTATTGCGCGAAGCTACCCACCTTTATTCAGAGGCACATAAGTTTAACAAAAATTGCGGTCGTTCTTGTCGACTGCGCAATAGCAGAAATTCATAAGTTTATTTATACAATGCGCGAATTTACGCCCAGTACAAAAAAAAAGACTTACTATGCGGCGTGATATATACCAACTTCAATAATTAAAAATTTGGTTTACTATCGGACATTTCCTTTGGCCCGTTGCGGCTATAAAAATCTTAAACCTGGCCCTACACCAAATTATGTTGGACACCCCTCTAGCCTCCCATAGTCACCGTTGTTCAGAAGATGGAGAAATTCATTATAATCCATACATTCCGACAGTGGCCCAGGAGCACATGCCCAGTGATAATAGTAATGTCGGCAAACATCAAAGACATTGGACTACTGTATGGATTACACGGTGGCGTAGAGTTTCGTAGGGCTGTCATAATCATTACCACTTTTATTTTACAGTCAAAAGCAACTGCTGCGCCGTCACCAAAACCTGTACCACAACCCGGATTACGTTCCGAAACCGCCAAAGGAAAAAACTCACTCGTGTCACGAGTGCAAACGCACGTTTGCGCGTAAAGGAAATCTGATCCGACACCTGGCAGTGCACGACCCAGAATCGGGTCACCGGGAGCGTGCGCTCGCCCTCAAGATCGGCAGGCAGAAGAAAGTCAAGTACGTCAACGGGAAAATGAAGGTATGCCATATAACCATTTTATTGCTAGAATTTTACAATATAGGCATAATTGGTTTTTGAAACACATAACAGTGAATTTTATATTGCAATATTTGTTGTTTCTGCTCTTTCTTTGTTAACTTGTGCAAGCCCTTCCATATTAACTAAAATGCTCTGTTATTTAATAAGGATTAGTAAACTTTAACTGAGCTGCTCGCTTCCCGATTTTGAACAAGAATCAACTGCTTAAACAAACAATTTACATCGAAAATAGCGCAGTTTAATTAAATATGACCATGGCAGATTTTGTTTGGCTTTGCTCCGTGGTCCAACTGCAATGTCCATCTAAATAAGACATATCATACTTCTTACATACGTAACATCTTAATAGCATACAGCGAACAAATTATTTGAACAATTGCACAGCGAATGATTTAAATTAATAAGTGCTGAGTGAAATACTAAGCTTTAAATGCTTATTTTTTATTAAGTGTGGTACTCACACACCGAATATTATTGCATTTCTCATCTAAATACTCAGGTAACTCATTGAAAGATATTAAAAAATACAGCTCACGCCAAACTTTATTACTGATCTGAACTGTGATGCTAGGTGCTTACTGCAGCGATATAACCGATTAGTAGGTACCTTTACGCCCTACTAACCCCAAAGTTTGCTATTGCGACGCGTCTTGTAACCAACTTCAGGGCCGTAATAAAGTTTGGTGCGAGCTATACATACACTCAACTGCAAACTACAGTTCGTTGGTGTAAAGATCTGAAAGGTGCCATCTGTGGGGAGGCTATATGGACGAGTGGCAGCTATATATACAGAAAACTTGTGTAGGGGCTGATCCCTTCACTTTCTTTATCATTAACCTTTATCTACGACGATATAAGGTTCAAAATAAAGATGATTTCGGTAAAAGAATTGTTGAATTATAAAAAATAGTAAATTTTACAAACGGTGAACCGACAATCATTACGCGGTATTTCGTATGGCGGCCGCAGGCAGAGAGAGAGGCGCAGCTGAGGGGCTGTGCCATTCAGTTGTGGGGGTCGTAGCGCGCCCCGCTACTAAAGGTAAGCTGGCTGGCGCGCTGTACCGCGCGCGAATAACCTTTTTTGCAAATGCAAATGAGTTATTTCGATCCATAAATCCTTACTAATATTAAATGTGAAAATGTATTTGTTTGTTTGTTACCTTTTCACGCTTTAACACCTCGACTGATCTTGATGAAATTTGGCATGCAGGTAGCGTGTGTCACTGGGAATGACATATGCTACTTTTTATCCAATGAAAATAGCATAGTCCGATGCAGTTCCTGAGGGAACTTCCTGAGGGAACTGAAAAAAATGCTCTTTTTTTGGTTAATTTCTTTAACATCGCAACGGAACAATGGATTGCTGTGATCTTTTGCACAGAGATGCTTGAGGGGGTAGGAAATGACTTCATTTACTAATTAGCATATCCTGACATAGTTCCCGAGGGATAGCCCGATATAATTCTCATGTAAAAAACTCAATAGTTCCCGAGGGATAGCCAGATATAATTCTCATGTAAAAAACTCATGTCCACGCTCACGAGCCGCAACGTGACTACCCTCACAGATAGTCACAAAAATGATGTCTACACGGGCGAAGCCACAGGCAAAAGCTAGTAACCTAATATTTAAATTAAAACCTGTATCGTACAGTCATATCACCGACGGACAGACGGATGGACGGACAGCGTACCTTACCTGGCACGGAACCCAAAAAAAGAACTAGTTTTCCATTTTACAAAAACCCTTAGTGAAAGTGGGTCAGGATCGTGCTAAGCGGTGATGTATAGGGAAGCCCACAGAGCGTGTATCAGAATAGAGGTTAAAAGGACTCACCGACTGTATCAAATCCACGCGTTTATTTTTTTCTGTACTTTGGTCACGTGACAATGACGTCACGAGAGCAATTAAGGCGAGAAGGAAGGAAATATCTCCAATTTTAAGAATTTTTTACTGTTTACTAGTGTACAATTTGATCGGTGGTGAGTGCACTTAACTCTGCCAGTTGGGGGTTTGAGCTTAGGCAGGCAGATGGGGAGCGTTTATTGGGTCTATCTATCTGTGGAGAAGTCTATGTTCTACATGGTCCTCTCCCGACCAAAATGATGGTGTAATTATATAATCAAGAACTTTCGGTTTCTCCTTTCTTGAGCGAAGCGAATTTTTTTTACCTCTGTGTAAATAATATTTCAAGGCAAAATCCGTAAAATTTTGCGTTTAAATGTGCGATGTGTAAATGCGAAAGTGACGCTTTTTTTCATTATTACACAATTACAATGTTTGCCTGAGTGTATGTTTATGTTCGATGCAATCCGTACAGTACTGTTGCTTTTCCTTTTTAATTTTTGCTATAAATTAATATTTTTTCCTCGATTTCAATAAAATACGCAAATTATATTTAATTAAATCGTGAAAGGAAACGACAAAGAAAAGTCAGTAATTACATTTTTAGTGACAAGTGTAATTCCTAAGCTGACAAGTGGTATTTCAAGTTCTTATAACAAGGAAGTTATCAATAAAAAAATGTATTGTATTGCTCTTTTATCAAGAAAGAGTTATTTTAACAAAATCTCCTCTCATGTAAACTTGTCGTTTTCCTTTATTGTACACTTTGTCACAGGTACAGTATCGCATAAATAAGTTTCGCACCTTGCAGATTTTGACACGTTGATAATTTGTCATATGTTCTTTTTAAAAATTACTGATTTATGAACTTTTTAGCTATTGTACTTTTTGACGATGGAGCGTATTAACTTAAGTACAATTATAAAATACATAGGATAGGGTTATTTATGGAATAACACATCGGGCAAATGGCCTCCACGGCTTTGCTGGCACTCTTTTATCGAAATGTACACGACTAGGAAATGTATTATGCAGTAATTGAATTGATTCACGGGCTGTATGGAATGTGGCAATGTGGGTTTTTGTATGCATGTCATTTTGTCACGTAGGCGTGACTGTGGTGCTCAAGACACGGAAGTGTCAGATGACTCTGGCGATCAAAGAGTCAAGTTATTACGTCTGTCATATAATTTATATGCAAATGTTGTACAGAAATTTTATGCAGATTATTTTCTTTTACCGACAGTTTTCTTTTATCTCTTATAGTTTCGGAAAAATAATGAGAAAACCACAGATCGCGACACGTTTTAAGTGGAAAGGGGAATAGGGATCGGGGGAGGGGTTGACACCGGGCACAATCGTGTTCAGCGGTAGTCGAATTAGTCTAGAACATTCCGGCGGCAAAAAGTTTCACTTAATGCCGTCAACTGTTGAAAGTAGGATCATTGTAAGATTTTTCCGCCAGTCTAATGTGTTTTGTTTTTATAATTTTCCATGTTCAGTTATCCACGCGAACAAAGTCGGGGGCAACAGTCAACACTAAAATTCTGATTCTATTCAATAGTTTATTCACAGAAGCTTGCACATTACTAGGTACAGTGGTTTAAAAGTGGTCTGGTGACCTTCACAGATCATTCATTCGAGACCGGTAATAAGGCGAAATTTCCAAAGAAACTATTTCGAGAAGAAGAGACTTCTCACGAATATGGAAATGCAAAGATAGCACGGGACTGAAAGAGATAGCGCTTCAAAGACATTATTAGGATACTTACACACGAAGTCCTAATAAGCATGCTTTGACCGTTATAAGTTGATCATTGTATTTAAAATTCAGAATTCAATTTTAATTTAGTTCACTTGATACTAACGATAAATCGCTGTGTTAATGGTTTTTTTTTAATTTTAAATTTCCATATGAGTTATAATAATAATAGGAATAACACTGTTCACAGATCGAACTTGGTCACGACTAGTTTAGCGTGGATTTGCGGCGGCTATTAAAATCATGAAAATTGTAAATAATCGGCAGACAGCTGCTTATTATATCATTTCTTGTTGTGGTAGTTTTTCTATGATGTTAAGGTGGTTCGATTATCATACAAAAAACAATTGCAATAATCTGGTTCAGGATACAGAATAAAGCGTAAATTATGTGTGCTACAAACTTTTTTCAAGTATTTGTTTGCGCAAGATTAATAAAAAAACATACTTTCATTTAAAATTATGGAATAAACCAACGCTCAATTTTCATTAAATTTACGAATGTGTGCGAGACAAAATGTCGTGTAAATACACAAGTTGCGCGACGGTGCCGCTCCATGCAACCGACCGACGCGCGTGCATGTTGCCGCTCTTACGTTCTGTCACTGCATCAAGTCAATCGTTTGCAAAGAGAATATAACAAACTGTCTTTTGTTTGTTTTTCATTTTCATGCATTGAAGAATTATTACTTATATACATAATTTGAAACGCCATTTTTCCCATCTCAAAAAAGTTTTTACTTCAAGGTGTCGGTAACGGTTTCGGTATCGGTGTCGGTAACGGTGTCGGTGACGGTGTCGGTGTCGGTAACGGTGACGCTAGTTTAATGGTTTTTTTCCCATGTCAAAAGATTTCACCTAGGTGTCGGTGACGGTGTCGCGGTTTCAATGGTTTTTTCCCATCATAAAAATTTATCACTTCAAGGTGTCGGTGACGGTGTCGTTGACGGTGTCGGTAATGGTGTTGGTGACGGTGTCGCGCGTTCAATCTTTTTTTTCCATCTCAAAAAGTTTTCACTTCCAGGTGTCGGTGACGGTGTCGGTAACGGTGTCGGTGACGGTGTCGCGCGTTCTATGGTTTTTCTCATTTCAAAAAGTCTTCAATTCAAGGTGTCGGTGACGGTGTCGGTGACGGTTTCGGTGACGGTGTTGCGCGTTCAATGGTTTTTTCCATCTTAAAAATTTTCACTTCAAGGTGACGGTGTCGCAAGTTCAATAGTTTTTCAATCTCAAAAAAGTTTTCACTTCAAGGTATCGGTGACGTTGGTTTTTTCCCATCTCAAAATTTCGCAACGCGCCTAGAGAAATTTGCAGTTCAAAAAAGTAAATATGTTAATCGATATATATAAAGAGTTGTTAGAACCCCCAATTTAAAATTCAACGAATTTAAAGTTTTCAGATGATATCTATAAAAAAAGGGAAACTTTTACAATGCCAGTCACGCGAAATTATCTTCAATGTTTATAAATATTATGTAACCAAAGCCAACAGATTTAAAAAAAATAGTATGTTAATGAAAGTAATTTTTTTAAGAAGGTTTAAGAGAGTTGCTAATGCCACTGGAATTTCAAGAAGAACTATGAGCAATATCCTAAATGAAGTTAGGACTGAAACACATTCCAGTGTAATTACTAATTAAGGTCAGCACTCCGAAAAAAAGGAAACCAAAAAAACAATACCATATTGTCGAACATTTAACCTTCCCTTTATTGGAAGTCGGTTGAAGAATTTATTTTGTTTTTTTTATATTTTTATTAATTTCGTTAGTATATTATACATAATGATAATTTTAGAGCTCTATATAGTTCGTGGGGGAATCTAAACAAAACAACAATAAAGTACTTAGTTCTGAATTCAAATTCTGTTATACGATAAATCTTGTAATTGATGGACATGGAATTAGGATTCGTTTGTATTCGGAAATGCGATGATTACCGATTGCAATATTCAATGGATGTGTGAGTGTCGAGTTCAAAACTGCGTGAACGAACACATAATCGAGATTTTTGGATACTACAATGCAATTAATTGTGCAATTTGTTTTTCGACAGTTAAATATTTATGTAAAGAGTGCGCTTAACGTTTTTAAGGTAAAAATGTGGAACCACGACTTCAAAAAAAAATTAAAACTAAAAATTTGTGGAGCAGGCGCCATCTAGCGAGAATTGAGCATTGAGGAGCTTCATCGAATCCCCTTAAAATAGAACACAATGCCAATTACATGTTACTACAAGTCTAGAGTTTATTCTGTAGGTGCATCTTGTAATCCTTTATTAGTATTGGATTTGATCTGAATGGTGCGCGCTCCCCTGTACATTTTGGTAAGTAAGTTACAATAGCCTTGTGTATAATAACTTTAACTTGCCACCACAGGTGATTGACCCGGACGAGCCGGCGGACATAGTAAAACTCGGCATGACAGAAGCGTACTCAAAACGCGGCGAGTTGGTCACGGTAGCGGACGGCGACGGCCAGCAGTACGTGGTACTGGAGGTCATCCAGCTGGAGGACGGCACTGAACAGCAGGTGGCGTTCATGTCCACAGACATGTTGGATGAGGACGAAATGGGTAACTAATTTTTGTACACGGTGACTTTTACATCGTAACAGAAAATTTCAGGTGTGATTCGGTACACTTTATATTTCAATGGAAAAACATATGTCATTTATTTTATATTTTTAAATAGGTATCATTTGTTTAAATAATGAAAAACGGGCACAGTACTATAGTTTGACTACAGTGTTTAAAATCCGAGAAACAAGTAATACAAATTAAGCAAAACGGCAACAATGCATTTTGCACGTATAGGTAACAGATGATTCTAATAGTTCGTTCGCTTTAAGCCGGCGCCAGACATAGCTTAAAACATTTGAACACTTGTTTGAATGCGTTATGTGGCTATTTGTCGTCAACTCCAGTACTGAGCGCAAATGTTTTTAAATATTTAAGCTATGTCTGGCGCCGACTTTAGAAGCTAGTAGCGGCGAAAACAAACAATGAAGATAGACGTAAGCGTACGCGCCGCAAAGACATCGCCCCCCAGTAACCCCGAGTGCGTTTTTGCACGAGAATCGGAAATATTTAGGAGATAGCCATCTGTAAGGGATAGAAAATAATTACAGCACGTTTCTATATAACACCACCATTTTAATACTGAATAATACTATATTTATTGCATTAGCTATCGACTTACGAGTCGTTACCTATCTACGCTAGCTATTAAGAGCGCCATCTATGCAGTTACATAGGAAGTTCATAAATAAATTTGTCATGCCCTGGCGACAGTATTCAATGCTACACACCTTATCCTGTTTACGTTTTCCTTTCATTAGGTAAGCGTCATAAGGGAGTAGAGAATGGTAATATGTTCAATCTATATTATTATAGATGTAGTACAAACAATTGTCTTACTGTGAGTACGTTACACAGAGTATAAAGTTCAGATGTAGGGAATCTTATTGATTTGAAAGAAAGTACAGCACCGTTCTTAGGGCTCTTTCTAGGCGAAGCATTATAGTTTTTCCTGACCCACCTCAGACAGTGATGTAATATGACAGCACTGATTGCGCAAAGGCATAATATACGGTTTTCAGTGTTTCAAAGTCAGCAGGTGGTCTTCGGTTTTTTAAGACATATATTATCTTTCTGACTCTAGAACAGTGGTTCCTAACTTTTTCAATATTGTTACCCCTGTGACCTATTAGGAAAACAGATTTTACCCCGATCTTAAAATATTACTTAAAATACAAATATTTTTATCACAAATTGCACATTTTAACGTATATAAACAATGAATTAAGTAAAAATAGTTACTGTGATGGTTGGTATCCTTTTTCATTCACAAGTTTTTATGTTAGGTTTAGTTTCGCTTAAAGCGCGTCGGTGGCGTAACGGCTAGGGCGACTTCCTCCTGTCCGGGAGATCCTGGGGTTCGAATCCTGCCGCTTAGCAATGTGTTTTAGAATTTCGATTTCATATGTACGTTTATCCGACGCTCCTACGGTAAAGGAAAACATCCGGAGGAAAGCACACGCCTGCGAAGTAAGAAGATGAAGGTTGTGTGTGAAGTCGACCAACCCGCACTGGGCCCGTGTGGTCGACTAACGCCCGATCGCCCTAATGCAGGGTGGGCTTGAGCCCTTCGAGTTCGCACTCCGAACCATTAGCTTGGTCTAAGTCCAATAGCTTCACATCAGGAGGTCGCGGGTTTGATTCCCGGCGGAGTCTAACTTTGTATGACTCGGTATAGTTGATAGAATGGCATTCCGTAAGCCCGCCTGGCTAGCTACCACCATCTTATATAAGTAATGCCGCCATGCATGAATGTTGACAGCATAGATGTATTCCGGCTTGAACATGGGATAGCCAGTTCCCCATTGCGTTGGGGAATCTTGGTAAGCCCGCTTCCATCTTCGGCATCATCATCACTTTCCATCAGGTGAGATCAGGGTAAGGGCTTACCAATTGTGGATAAAAAAAACTCAGTTATATATAACTAGCTTTTTCCCGCGGCTCCGCCCGCGTGGACATCGTTTTTATGACTGTCTTTAAGGGTGATTAGTAAATTATGTCGTTTCCCTCCTACTCAACCATCTCTGTGCAAAAAATCACAACAATCGAGTATTATTTAGTTTCCTTAGGAACTGCATCAGATTATGCTATTTTACTGGGATAAAAAGTAGCCTATGTCCTTCCCCGTGACACAGGCTACCTGCATTCTAAATTTCATAAAGATTGGTCAAGGCGTTGAAGCGTGAAAAGGTAACAAACAAACACATTTTCACATTTATAATATTAGTAAGGATAGGAGCGACAAGACGGTGTCCCACTACACTATCTGTGTGCACTCACATAAATGCAAAGCTGAGCTTGGGCTGCGAGGACTGTACTTACTGCGCGCAGTGTACGAAAGAGCCGAAAAATCGAAAACTTTCTATTTTTTTCATTGTAGATACCAGGTGTACACTCAATATAGTTTACTAGAAAACCGTTGGCAAAAATCAGTATTTGTTGCGATTCGTTTAGCAAAAAAATATATTTACTCTGTTAAAATTGATTACAATAATATTTTGAATGTTTTGCCAGATAAATCATTATTAAAGGTTTCTTAAAAAATTTAAAGTAACATAAAAAAGTCAATTTATAATAAGAAGTTATTATTTTTGTATGTCTAGATTTAATTTTTTTCTGCCAAGTTATGGCGCAGTAGCACCTAAAATTTATCTTTTTATAAATAAGTAGCTGTGCCCGCGACTTCATCGGCGTGGAGGTTTTGAAACTTGAATATTCCGAAATAAAAAGTATCCTATGATTAGTGAAAGCTAACCCATTGTCTGTTACACTCCAAAGGTGCATAGGTGAAGGGTGCGAATTGTGTTTGAGTATTCAAGTACAACCATAATGTAGCCAAAATAGTTTAGGTATATAAAGTTAATTATTGTAAAAGAAATTTTGCGTGTAAAAAGGGTACATTCACAAATGATAAATATTATTTTAGTTAGGGTATGACATAAAAATAATTACCTACTAATTACTAGCTACCGCTAATATATGTCACAAACTAAAATCACTGAAATAATATTGTTTATTCAAAGTTGTTTTACTGATTATGTATAGGCTGTGAAACCTGTAGCGAACACGGTAAGTTAAATTTCTGGTCGGAAAGCAATGGCCGACCGCGGGTTACAGCGCAGGCGGCCCCCCGCGACTACAAAGTTTATCTTCCTCCCCAATTCTAGACCACCACTGTAAATGATTCTACAAACGTGATATATGTAAGAACTAAAGACTATCAGTCTCAGTTTTCTGTAACAGAGGGAACTATTTTAATATGAGGTAACTTTAATGCAGCTTTTGCCCGTGAATTCATGCGAGCATAATCAGTTTTTTTTAGTATTTTTTTGTTGTGTATTAGACATTACTGACAGGCACTTTTGCTAATACAGTGTGAGTACCAACCCTGAACTTAATTTTGAAGACCCTGTTATTCGGAAGTTCCATGGATTTAGTTTACATTTTTTTTTCGTCTGTTTACTAGACAAGCAAATATTTATAATGAGATAAATTTTAGGTTCTACTACACCATAACTTGGAAGAAAAAAATCAAATCTAGAAATACAAAAAAAATATCTTATTCTACATTGACTTTTTTTATGTTTCTTTAAAGTTTGCAAGAAGCCTTTATTGATATTTTAGTGTACTGTTTGAAGCCAAGTAGATTTATTTCCTTCGTTAGGACGCTAGTTAGATCTACGATTGTCAGTCTATTTTCGGGAACTTTCGTATTAAGCGGAATACATCTTTTACTTTATGTGGCTGCAGGGATATGCCTAGTCTTTACCGAGTTGGTAACAGTATTTAAAAGAGCATATTTACTTTCTGCTTAAGCGGTGGGAATGATCCTGGTCTCTAGGCAACTTGCTCTAGACATGCGCTCACACTTTTCAAGTTTTTCTTAATCGATTTGATATACTGAAAGTTTTCCTGACTGTCGCATCTAGCCCCTTTATTTGGTATTTAAGAGATTCATAGCCTTGAGATAAGAAATCCCCTGCAGAGCGTATGTCCCATTTATGATAGTATTTCCTATTAATTTAATTATTTCTATGAAAAAGTCTCAACAAAAACACGACTGATCACCTCAGCTATCCGGAGGGAAAGGGAAAAGTTAGCAACCACATATCAGTACTAAAGGACATTACTCGGTTATCAGTTCGTAAACTTACCATGAATGTCTGACGCAGATGAAGACGACGAGGATGAAGAAGAAGAAGAAGAAGAAGAGATGGAGGAGAAGATGAAGCCGCTCGTGAAAGAGCCGCCCAGGGTCCGCGAAAAGGGCATCAAGCTGGAGCAGGACGTCAACACGTGCTTCGGCTTTGATGTAAGTACAATATATAGCAACTAGGTATATCCAATGCTCATAAGATAAGGAAGTGAAGGCGAGAAAGAGAGAAGGGACGGCGGAGAGGAAGAAGCTGCTAGTGAAACGGGAACGTGTCGGGAGGAGTGACATTTGACGTAACTGAAAGCTCGCCGTCAACACACCCCCCGCGCTGTCATGACTATAATATCTCCCACGATTCATTTATTGTGACGGACCTCTCGTATAGACTAGCAGTTTCTTCGTCTTCTTGTCGATTCAGTCTTCGTTATCCTTATCTCTTTCTTTCGCGTCGCCATCCAAATAGCCTTGTCTTAGTCTTTGGTCGGTTGACATTCCTCATGTTGTGTCTGCTTAGTTAGTGCAAGAGCAATGAAACGCCAATAATGTTTAGTCGTACAATGAAGAGTCCTGTCATTAACAACACCAAGGCGCCATTTTGTTATTTAGACATTGACCCACCTTTCTATATTAAGAGCTGCAACGGACATTTTCACGTTCTTTCCTGTTCGTATTCTCCGGCTCCATTACCACAAGAACCTACTGAGTTAAGCGATGGACCTGTAAGATTCCCTGTACTATGAGAACCAGAAACTCTGATGCATACATATTTATATAGGGTTACTGGTTATTCGATACATTCCCTTCATTTACAAAAAAAGTCCTATAATACAGGGGTCGATTATCAACGGTTTTTTTTAAATAGTGCCAACTTAATTTTTGATTTTGTATGAAAAACTCATTTTCTTGTATTCATCATGATTATTTAAAAAAAAAGTTATAATACAGTAAGTGCGCTAAATATGGAGAAAACTTTCTTATTTTATCAGCTTTCCAACAAAATATAAAAGTTTAAAAAAATCAAATTATTAGTAACAAAAAATACAGATTCCCCATACAATTGTTTCAACAATTTTATATGGAAAAATCAGGTCATACAGACGCCAGTTTTTGTGAAAAGCATGGTAAATTTTGAAAAAAAAAACATCTTCTGGATATATGTATGGAGTATGATGCACCTCTTTTAACAGAAATCATTATTTTTTGTTATACTTAACTGATTTGTTTTTAAACTTTTTTATTTTGTTGGAATGCTGATAAAATAAGGAAGTTTTCTGCATATTTAGCGCGCTTACTGTATTATTTTTTTTTACAACATCATGATGAATACAAGAAAATTAGTGTTTCATACAAATTTCAAAAATTAAGTTGGCACTATTAAAAAAAGCCATTGGTTTTTTACCCCTTTATTATATGACTCTTTTTGTTGCAAATGAGCTGTAGTTTGTCCCCTTAAAGGGAATGTATCGAATTACCAGTAACCCTGTATAATATAAAAAATATAAAAATCATTACTGATATTTATGTATAGAATACAGAAAAAATAAAAAACTTTAAAAATCGCATTTTCAAGTTTATTAGTTCATCCTGTAAA
The DNA here is from genome assembly GCA_947284805.1 of Coleophora flavipennella. Lineage (NCBI taxonomy): Eukaryota > Metazoa > Arthropoda > Insecta > Lepidoptera > Coleophoridae > Coleophora > Coleophora flavipennella. The sequence goes on from OX369308.1 coordinate 12,198,970, forward strand.
ACGTCTTGATGGAATTGCACAATATTCGTATATTTTAGTCTAATGTACCCAAATGTGTATGTGTCAAATTTTATAAGTTTATTTCTCAGAAACTAGAAAACGAAATACATTTTTTAGAATTGGATTAAGTAGATTCGACTCGCGTCATTGTGTACACGAAGTAATTGTAGACTTGGAAGGCAAGGGAAAATGGGTCTTTTACATGAAAAATAGGTAGAACCACTTAGTAAGATATACATTGGTAGTCATATTATATTTAGAAACACTTCATGTGAAGTATAGAAGTACAAGTATGGAAGTGAGAAAAAGGTAAAACATAAAAAAGACCATTACAGAAAAACAAAAGTTTCGATAAACAAAGTTCATTTTACGCGACATGTGGTTTATTTTCGCTCCTCACCCGTAAATATCCGGGGGAGTAATCTGGTTTTTCTATACATACTCGTACACATAAGTATATTTTTATTACACGTATATTAACTTTATAATTTTATTCGTATTTACAACTAAAACAACTCAATTCAGTTTTACGAGAAATGCGCCACATTTTCTAGGCACACGTACGCATGCGTTAGTTTTTTTTTAATATTACTATAAATAGATTAAAATATGACTTGGGAAAATATTATTGTAAGCATTAAAACCTCCTTGGAAAAACTTACCTATTCCATGGTGTAACCTAAGCATTTCATTCATATTTATTCTCCTTTCTTCGCAAAGGTATAACCCATAGAGAATCCAATCAGCTAGCGTTTTGTGCTAATCTCACGGAGGAACAACCTATCACTTTCAAAAGTTTTAAAGAACATTAATTATGTATCTTTGGTTATTATATTTTTTATTTGGTAGAAATCTCGTTTCTCAGCTACAAATTGATAAAAATGACAAAGTAAAAAGCACGTGTGCGGTAAAATCAATTTTGCGCACAGTAAACTAGCATATAAATTAAAAACTTTGGATTAACTGTATTGAAAATTATATTATAAATTTTCACTGTATTTTTCTGTTTTTTCTAAGTAGTTATCCATTATTGTTGATACCTTAAAAGTAAGTTGTTTGTAAGAAATGTAAAATATTTAAACGGCAGTTGTTTAGTCGGATCTTTGTTGTTTTTCTAATACATTATTATAAGTCATTGAACAGATTTTATGCTATTTTATTTCCAAATAAAAGTGTTACGGCAGAGTATCTTGTAAGTATAATATTAGTAAATATTGGTAAAGAAGAGCGTCGGTGGCGCAATGGCTAGGGCCGCCGCGTCTTGTCCGGGAGGTCGTGGTTCGAACCTGCCACGTACCAATGTGATTTCGAATTTACATTTCATATGTACGTTTATCCGACTCTCTTACGTTAAAGGAAAACATCGTGAGGGAACCTGCACACGCCTGCGAAGAAACTCGCAGGTTGTGTGTGAAGTCGACCATTCCGCACTGGGCCCGCGTGGTTGACTAAGGCCCAATCGCCCTAATTCAGGGTAGGCTCGAGCCCGTCGGTGGGGACGTATATGAGCTGATATGAATGAATGAATAATATTAGTATCCTTTGGAAGTGTTTCTAATTATATGTCCTCCACTGTGTGAGTGCACGTGATAAAAAACATATGTATTAGAAAAAAAAACGTAAAAACAATTATTATATGCGGGTGAAAATCAGAATTGAAAGACAGGAATGACAAATTCTAAATTTTCAAACAATTTAAAAAAAAAACGTATTAGAAAGAAAACGTAAAAAATAATAATTATGTGCGGGTGAAAATCAGAATTAGAAGACATAAATGACAAATTCTAAATTTTCAAACAATTTTCAAAAAAAAAAACTAATAAGTACGACCGACTCGATGGCTCAGTGGTTAGTGCCCTTAACTACTGATCCGAGGGTTGTAGGTTCTATCCCCACCCAGGGCAAGCATTTGTGTGATGAGCAGATTTGTTTGCTCTGTCTGGGTGTTAAACATATCTATATATGTATGTATTTAAACGTTTATAAGTATGTATATCAGTCTCTGGTACCCATAACACAGGGAATCCTACTTTGGGGCCAGATGACCATGTGTGATTTGTCCCAGAATATGTATGTATGTATGTGTCACAAACTCATTTGTTTGTTGTGAATTCTTCGTTGGTGAATTTTGTGTTTAAAGTGGTAGTTCTTAACGTTTTTATAGAATTTTCCATTATGTTGCATTGATTTAAAAAAAATATTTTTTTACAGGAGGAAGAAGGCGCGGACGAAGAGGAAGAAGAAGAAGAAGAAGAGGCCGAAGGAGCTGATGTCAATAAATATGTTTTAGGCACAGTTTAAGTTAAAGTCTCAGTTAGTCATTTGGGATCAAAGTGCATGTGTGAGTGTGTCGATGAAGTGTGGCCTACAGTTCCTTCTACACCTCACTACCTTGCTGCGAACTAAGCTAATAGGACAAAGCTATTTAATTTAAAAAGAATATGTGCAGTGCAGTGAATCAGAAATGAGGAGATCCGCAGGAGAACCAAAGTAACCGACATAGCTAACAGAATCGCTAAACTGAAGTGGCAGTGGGCAGGGCACATAGCTCGTAGAACAGATGGCCGTTGGGGTAGTAAAGTTCTCGAGTGGCGACCGCGCACCGGAAAACGTAGCGTAGGAAGTCCTCCCACGCGGTGGACCGACGACCTAGAAGATAGCGGAAAGCCGCTGGATGCTGGCCGCGCAAGACAGGTCGTCGTGGAAATCCTTGGGGGAGGCCTTTGTCCAGCAGTGGACGTTTGAGCTGATATGATGATGATGATGTGCAGTGCAGTTTTTAGGGCAGTGCAGTGTTTAGTCTATAGTTTTCATCGAACTCAAATGAGGCGTTATAGACTTAGTCAATAAGCGTTCTAGTAATTAAGTACCTGTGCCCTTAATTAAAGTTATATCATGTTTCCTAAATCAATCATGGTGGTGGATGTGAGCCATATATTTGAGTATTTTGAGTCATTGTGGTAGAAAGAAATATGCGACCATAAAGCATTACTTTATAAAAATCGTTCCTAAAGAACAACTTGAATCAATTTTATTCTCAAGCAATCGTCGTAAGATGGAATAGATGATCCAGGGTATAAATTATTTACATACATTTTAACCGCCCCCGTGGCGTAATGGTTAGTCCATTCGCTTCACCCCAGGAGGTCGCGGGTTCGATTCCCGATGGGGTCAATTTGTATGCCTGTTTGGTTGGTGGTAGGGCATTTTCATAGCCCGCCTGGTTAGCTACCACCATCTTATCTAAGTCTTGCCTCCAAGCATCAGTGTTAACAGCATTGATGTGCTCCGGCTTGAAGATAAGATAGCCAGATCCCCATTGCGTTGGAGAATCTTGGTAAGCCCGCTTCCATCTTCGGCATCATTGTTAGGATCAACTCGCGCTTGACCAAAAAAATATATATACCTATTGTGATTTGTGCTTTTCATAAAAAAATACTTAACGGTTCTATCTTCTATGATTTAGCATTTCCCCATACAGTCCCGATTAAAAAAAGTGGTGACATTGGAATAAATACCATAGGACGGTGAGTGTTAAATTTAAAAGTTGTAAATCACATTTGTTTACTTTAAAAACAGACACGCGAATCATATTGTGCTTATTCTTTTTTTCAATTTTGCGGAATTATGCCCAATTCGTATGTGACCTGTGTATTAAATTGCATTTATTTTTTATCAAATGATCATATTTAACTGGTAGCAAAAATTTTATAATAGGAGGATATCTACGTATTATCTGTTTTAAGTAAATTATTAGTGGTCACATAAAACAACATATTAAATTATGTATTACAACTTTATCTTCAATTGTTGTATAGATTTGTAATTTGTATAAAGTAGGTATTTACATTATTAATAGATATGTATATTGTATATACATTTATGTATATTGCAACTTGGAAATACATACATTTATGTATGTATATTATGTATGCAACATGGAAATAGCAACTAGTTCCTTGAATAAATAAGTTGAACCTATGTTTTTTGGTTTGATCTGTGTCATGGAGCTACAAAATTATAATATGACTATCTTTACTGGTATTATAACGTGCTGTCCGCCTTTGTACATGTGTTTGTTATTTGAAGTGCAATACAAACAAGTAAAAACGAGACGAAAATTATTTTTTTGTGATCCACCTCGTGGTTAAAAATAAAAATAAAATGTTTTTTTTTTAAAGAAGTAATGCTTTCTAACAAAAAATTTGGCAGATATTCTGTTCCCAAGATATAGTTCGTCAAGTAATGACTCCGGAACCCTACACTATGTGTGGTCCGACACTGAGACGTCTAGACAGGGGCTATCGCGCGGGGTCCGAGAGGCGAATCGGCTCAAGATACCATAGTCATATTTCGGGACGCTTCATACATTCAGATGCGGGTGGCTCTGGAGCACGTGCCCGTTAGTTATTGCAACTTAGACGCAATTATCAAAGGCCTTGGACAACCGTATGGATCCTTACGTTATGCTATCGTTGCGTACCTAGTATGTACAAAGATCCTACTACTCCTAATTATTTCCCTCCGGAACCATCATTCTATTTTCCCGATCGGTCTACTTTTTCGTTGCGTCCACTTGTTAAGCGGTCTACTTTCCCGATCAGTTGTACACAATTTTTTAGGTATGAAAACAAAATAATAGTATGAAAACAAAATTTGAGATGAAAAGATTTATTTTTAATAATTTATGTATAAATAAAACAATTCTTTACAAATGTCTTTCAAAACAGCACCTTCCTACAGCAATCATATTTAATTTCCTTTGCCCTTAGTGAGATGGGTTATTTGTAAAATGAAAACTCTGAAGATTGCAGAACCTCCTTTTTTTAAATAGGTTAAAAATACTCGATTCCTGTGAGCTGGTGTCTTACTTATTGAACTGATCAACTTCTGTTTTACAACTTTTGCTAATATCTAAAATGTTTTTTCATACAAATTGATCAGTGGAGTCCGGACTTCATACACATCGATCAATGGAGTTCACTTTTAAATCGGTCAATGTAGTCCAGACTCATACACATCGATTAATGAAGTCCAGACCTTTCATACAAATCGATCAATGGAGTCCAGACCTTTCATACATATCGATAAATGGAGTCCAGACTTTTCATACAAATCGATCAATGGAGTCCACTTTTCATATAAATCGATCAATGTAGTCCAGACTTCATACAAATCGATTAATGGAGTCCAGACCTTTCATACAAATCAATCAATGGAGTCCAGACCTTTCATACAAATCGATCAATGGAGTCCAGACTTTTATACAAATCGATCAACGGTCCCGAATTATGCTATTTTAACTAAGTTGTAGAATAAAAGATATTCAGTTGCGCGAGACGTGAGTGGAATCGTCAGGCAAGATTTTTAAATCTGTTGTTGCGAACAAATATACAACGAATCCTTTTTTTTTATAATCCCACTAAAAGTGACTTAATTCACTATCGAAGAACCACTTTTAACTTCGGTACGATATCTTTAGGGAAAGCGTCTAGGCAGGCGCTTGTTATAATGTTACAATTTACAGCGCAATACAATTTTTCTTATCACACGTCCTGTTCGCTGATTGTAATTAATTCAATCTAAAATACCTTTAAAATCATTGGCGTTTGTTCATAATCTTATGCCAAAAAAGAAGGTAAAGCTCAACAATTACATTCGATGACATCAGTTATCATATCATAAAAAACATCACTATCCATCAAAAATACCTTTAAAGTTATATACATTTTTTCATGTTTAATTAAATAATCTCACTATAAGTTGCAGTAGCAGCTATACATAATTATACCTATATTATATACAATTATACATACACTAGTTTTATGTAAAATGGAGCATATTTTTGAGAGCCTCTGCACATGAAACTGAACAACTTTTATTTTATAACATTGTTAATAACAAAAAAATATTGGCGCCATACAATGTAGTCAGCTGATCGATTTATTTGAGAAGATTAAAACAACTGTTGGTAAATACAACCACAGATTACTAATTAGTTACTACGTAAATACAACTTTAATTTTATAACCTTGTCAAAAACATAAAAAATATTGGCCCCATTCAATGTAGTCTAATCAGCTGCTCGATTTATATGAGAAGACCAAAACAACTATTGGTGAATACAACTTTTATTTTATAACCTTGTTAAAAACATAAAAAAAATTTGGCTTTATACAATGTAGTGTAATCAGCTGATCGATTTATATGAGAAGACCAAAACAACTATTGGTGAATTCAGCAAAGTTTTAGAACCAAAGTGGTTTAGCTTCATGAGTAGAGGCTCTTTTAAAAATTTTACTCTATTTGATGTATACCTGCATAGATGGCATGCCATGCTTATAATATAATGGTGCATGTCTAATAATTCGCGATGGGTCGGGTTATGACTGGTCAGTTTACAGAACTCGTCAGTTTCATCAAATTCGTTAGCTGGTAAGTTTCGTAATTCGTCAGTCTCCCGAAACCCGGGGGTGGCGGAAGCTCTGACTGTAGAATTAATCAAACCTGACCGAACCTTACATCGCTCGCTTCTATCGCTCATTTAAAATATGACGATATCCTTCAACTGACGAGTTGGGGAGACGACGAATAAGGAACCTGACGAGTGAGGAAATTGACCAGCTAAAGAATTTAATGAAACTGGCGAGTTCTGTAAACTGACCAGTCATAACCCGGCCCTTCGGGATTATAAGTAATCCAGACCCAGACTATTCGCGAATCCTTAAAAACGATTAGACACATTATTATAGATTTATTCTTATTCTATTTATTGAGAAAACATACAAATTAAATGTACAAGTCGTAATGATGATAACCTTAAATGATGACTGCATAAAAAAAATATGAACTCTTGGTCACTAAACCCTCCTACTGAAACTTACTTCTTTTGTTAGAAAACATACAAATTTAATGTACAAGTCGTAATGATGACTGCATAAAAAATATGAACTCACCATCTTATCTAAGTCTTGCCGCCAAACATCAATGTTAACAACATTGATGTGTTCCAGCTTGAAGATAGATAGCCAGTTCTCCATTACGTTTTGATCACTAAACCCTCCTACTGAAACTTCTTTTGTTTTCTATGAAGTCCTAAATTTTTTTTAACTCACCAAAATCATATAACGAGTACAATTATAAATGATATGATAAGCATGACGTCGCGTCTAGGTATTTAAAACAAAATGTAGTTTATGTATGATAGAAAGTAACTTATCTGAGTTTATATTCTATGACTAGCAGTCATCATCCCTATTATTCCTCTTTTCTTCTGACTAATAGTCATCATCCCTATTATTCCTCTGTATACAGGGTATCTTCTATTTATACATTATAATATAATTTTATTTCAAGTATCATGTTGACTCATTAATAACATTTAGTACGACTTAAAACGTAATGTTAATAGAAACATTTTAAATTAAATTCAATAGATTAAATTAATTAATCCATTTTCATATGTAGTAATTACTTTTTAAATGGTATAATAGATATCGACATAAATCTTAATGTTTTCGGGTGGAAAATATCAGTCCTAAAAATAATATCACACTAATTACAACCTAAAACACCTAAAATAAAATGCCTAAAAATACCTAAAATAAAACACGTAAAATACCTTAAATAAAACGCCTAAAATAACCCGTCCCTCGTCATCCCCGGTACAAAGGTGCCCATAACACTAGCTGCATTTCCGCGCTGAATGACTGTGACCTGCCTCTGCACCAGGAACGATCCGCAGCGGGAGTCAAAGCCCTCTGAGCTAAATTATTATCATTAATTGATTAGGATATATTGTAAGCCATACCAATGTGACGTATATAATCTAATACCTTATTAAACAAGCAATTCTTGTATATAATTATCGGAATCTCGGAAACGGCTCCAACAATTTGCTTGAAAATTATTATACGGGGATTTTTGGGAGCCAAAAATCGATTTAGGTAGGTCTCATCTCTGGGAAAACGATATTTCCGAGATTTTTGCACTGGAAATATGCCGCGCAGTGTATCATAGGTAGCGGGTTTTTAAAAAAATGTTTTTACCGGCTCTGGATCGCCCAGATACTATGGTTAATCTACCGTGTTCGCTGTCGTCACCAGGACGCTATTAGAGGATTCGTATCTGGCGGCAGCAGTTGATTCGCCCCTCTGCGAACATTCCTGAGGCGCTAAAGTGACGCGGCACCCCCAACATCGTCCTTAGCGCATTATTATATCGGACTCATAAAGCCCCGTACGATTTTCGAGTACATATACTGCACGTATAAAAATTAAATGCTATCGGAATAGTTCTTTTTGACTTCCGTCGAGCAACGTATGAACCTGCGAGCGATTATGTTTGCTCTCACCGATAAGGCTTTCCGTTCCCTCTCGATGACATCATCGTCTTTGAGGTCGGCTGAAAGTTGCTGCCCTAGGTACGTATCTAAATATTTATCACATCAGCTCATATAAGTCCCCACCGAGGGGCTAGAGTCTACCCTGAATTAGGGCGATCGGGCCTTAGGGTAAAACTAGGTAATACGCCCCACTTTTTTTAAGTACTGTAAAACAACAAATATAGAAGATATAATCTTTTTTTTTATTTTGGATTATCATTTGGTTAATTGCCTTCAATTATAGCTAACATAATACTGTCATAAGAACTACAGACATTGTACAATAATTTTTGAAAAAAACTCGAGGTGGGGCGTTTTGCAAAGAGACCATTAGGTAATACGCCTCACACCTTTTACCTTTTGTTCTCAAGTAGTTTCCGTTTCTCAATATTTTCAGGTGAAGTAAGTACGACGGCTTTTTGTTTTCTATTTGAAAATATTAATGGAAGTTTAGGCGCTGGATGAATCTCAGTTAAAACCTTGGATGGTGTTTCTTTGGACTGAGATGAATAATTAATTTTTTCAGGGGTTTATGTTGAATGGGACGCTGAAGGCTGCGAAGTCTCTGAAGGTTCCAAGTGAGGCTCGACATGTTGTAGTGATGTGCAGTCCACCTCGTAAACCACTGAGCTACAGAGGCCGTCAATTTATCAATTTCGATTTTTAAAATGCCCCACCGAGGTCAAAGCCACGGATTCAAGGTTATAACTTTCGAAACACTGGTCGACTTCACACACAACCTTCGACTTTCTTCGCAGGCGTATGCAGGTTTCCTCAAGATGTTACCTTCACTGTTTATGAGCGTCGGATATACGTACATATGAAATCGAAATTCGAAAACACATTGGTACGTGGCAGGATCGAACCACGACCTCCCGGACAAGAGGTAGCCGTTACGACACAGACGCTCTTCAAATATTAGCACGATCTAAATATTAGCACCTAGTAAATTGAAATCACATGTGAGTTGTTAAGAGCCCACGGCCCACATGTATCAAAAACAAGAGGAAATGTGAACAACATGTAGTTCCCTTCCGTCGTCCCCTTTATTAACACATTAACAGTCCACGGTATTCAAAATACCAGCCAAGGGCGAGACGGACTCGCGCAAAGGATTCCGTAGTCTACAAAAAACATGTATATTTTAAGAAACAAAATTATATTTGCAGTTGGCAATAGAACATTTTGTATGGAAAATCTATGAGCTTTTTACAAATTCAACTGCACGTCTTATGTTGGTCGACTGTTACTCCTAAACTAAGGAAGCCTACTTAACCGTTATAGTTTTCCTCTCGAATTGATTATATGTCCTACTAAAGTTCGTTCGCTCAATTGCACATCATCATCATATCAGCTGAAACGTCCACTGCTGCACAAGGGCCTCCCCCAAGGATTTCCACGACGACCGGTCCTGCGCTGCCCGCAATCTTCACCAGGCCGTCAGTCCACCGCGTGGGAGGCCTGCCTACGCTACGGTTTCCGGTGCGCGGTCGCCACTCGAGAACTTTACTGGCCCAACGGCCGTCTGTTCTTCGAGCTATGTGCCCTGCCCACTGCCACTTCAGGTTAGCGATTCTGTGAGCTTTGTCGGTTACTTTGGTTCTCCTGCGGATCTTCTCGTTTCTGATTCATACAGAGAAACTCCGAGCATAGCACACTCCATTGCCCTTTGGGTGACCATGAGCCTATGAGGCCTATAGTAAGCGACCAAGTCTCAGTTCCGTATGTCATCACTGGCAACACACACTGGTCAAAGACCTTAGTCTTGAGACACCGCGGTATTTGGGACGTGAAGATATTGTGTAGCTTCCCAAACGCTGTCCAGCCGAGTTGGATACGTCGATTGGATCTCTTTCTTGAAGTTGGACCTACTCGTACCTAGCTGGACTGTTTGTCCTAGGTATACATATTTGTCAACAACTTCTAGTGGAGAGCCTCCAAACTTTAGAGGATGGGTGCAACACGAACATTTAACATTATTTTCGTCTTGTCCATGTTCATTTTAAGACCCACTTGTTGAGAGACTTTACTGAGGCCATCGAGCATTGTGTTTAGGTCTTCCATAGTCTCAGCCATGAGCACGATATCGCCAGCGAATCAAAGGTGGGTTATGTTCTCGTCGTTGCTGATATTAATGCCGAGTCCACCCCAGTCCATAAGCTTGAAAACATCTTCCAAGGCGGCGATGAAGAGTTTCGGAGATATAACGTCTCTGTCTCACCCCTCGGTGCAACTGGATAGGTTTCGATTTCTGGTCCTGGAGGCGAACCGACATGGTGGCGTTTTCATTCAGACACTTCAACACTTCGATGTATCGATGGTCAATTTAGCACCGCTGTAGAGACTGTAGCACAGCCCAGGTTTCGACTGAATCAAAGGCTTTCTCATAGTTCACAAACGCCAAGCATAGTGGCTGATTGTACTCTGCAGTCTTCTGTATAATCTGCCGCAGCGTATGTTTGTGGTTTATGGTACTAAAGCCTTTTCGGAAACCCGCTTATTCGGGAGGCATAAAGTCGTCAAACCTGCGTGCGAGACTATTCGTAATGACTCTCGAAAACAGCTTGTTGACATGGCTCAGAAGTGAGATGGGTCTGTAGTTCTTCAGCAGGGTGTTGTCACCCTTTTTGAAGAAAAGCACGACCACACATCTGTGCCATTACTTAGGCGTTTATCCCTCGAGTATAACGGAATTAATTAACTTAAGCTTTTAGTACCGGTGATCCACCTTAACTTTAAAGCTTACTATTTCACAAACGATCCCTGAATAGAAAAATGCTTTTAGGAATCGAAAAAAGGAACCCTATCATCACATGTAGGGAAGTACGCTATTTTTTTAAGATACTAGCTGTCCCGGCGAACTTCGTACCACCTTATACTACACTACACTACCCTACAGTGCAGTACATTACACTACCCCCCTACCCTATTTTACCCTATCCTACATAAGAAACTTCTCCTGGCAATAACAAACTCAACAAAATCAATATGTGTACCCATACCAAATTACAGCTTTCTAGTACTAACATTCTCTTGAGCTTAGCCGCGGACAGACGGACAGACAAACATGGCGAAACTAAGAGTACAAGAGTTCCTTGCTGACTTCGGAACCCTTAAAACCGTTATATCCAAGGAGTTTGTCTTACACTCTATTTTTTTGAAGTATAATATTTTTAATGCTACTAAATTATACTCTTCCATTAACATTTTTGTTAACAATAAAACCTTTGTATCGTCGTTGGGGCACGGGTCTCTCCCGAACTCGGGAAGGTTAGGCCGTCTCTCCCGAACTCGGGCGGGAAGGTCAGGCCATACTCTATACACGGGTAGAAAGCCCGTTTTAGTGGAAGTTTCAGGGTTAGTGGCAAACCCCACGGTCTGAAGTTTTCAAGCGTTTTCAAGGCATCTGATACGGCTTAACCTGCCATCTTGTGATAGCAACCGCCGCCAAAGACAACGTACCATGCGAAGCAAGAAAACGGTCGAGAAAATGCTACTAACAGACAAACCCATCCAGGTAATGACCATGCTTCGGGTCAAAAAACCTGCGTGATCGACCCAACTATGTACCTTGCGAAGCAAGAAAACGGTCGAGAAAAATGCTACTAACAGACAAACCCATCCAGGTAATGACCATGCTTCGGGTCAAAAAACCTGCGTGATCGACCCAACTACGTACCTTGCGAGGCAAGAAAACGGTCGAGAAAAATGCTGCTAACAAACAAACCCATCAAGGTAATGACAATGCTTCGAGTCAAAAAACCTGCGTGATCGACCCAACTACGGAATTTGCACTGAGCCACGACCGCTTCATACTCGTAGTAGCTCCATATTTGAACATTACCTTTTACTGCCTTAGGAGAACTGCCGCGTCAACGTCCGAGCGAAGGAAAACACAATAGCAAGGAATAAAAAGACTAATACGCTATTACATTCAAAAAAGATGTACTGGCGATGGTTGAAAGTACGAGAGTTGATTGATAAGTATCCAAAATGAACAAGAAAAAAACAAATAAACATTGTGAAAACCTTATATTTTTCTACGTAATTTCCTTCTACCTACCTACAGTTTACCATCTCTGCTATGTCCCTCAACTTCAAATGGCGATGGTTCATTAAGATTTTATGGATTTTTTTGATCATTTCCGGGGTGGTTACTTCTTTTGGCCGTCCACAGCGAAGAGCATCTTCACAGCTCTGTCTGTTTTTGGTCTGCGGTGAGCAAACGCGGTGCCCAACGGGCACAAAGCTTTATCATGCCCAAATGTTCGTGTAAAATGTTAAAAACACGTTCAGAAGAAATGTTTACCAACTCTGCTATATCGTTGTTTACGATTTTATGGAACTGTACATTTAAGGGTTGTTTCTTCTTTTGGCCGTCCACAGCGACGAGCATCTTCACAGCTCTGTCGCCCGCGTTTGTAATTGGTTACCCATGTGTGGACATAGCTCAATGACGGAGATGGTCCACTAAAACAGCGTCTAGCTTATTTTTTATCTGAGTTGCAGTTTTTCCTTTCAATCCGTAAAACTTTATGACAGCACAAAATTTCTGTTTTCTCCATTTTAATAGAACCAAAACACTGAATTACTTTAAAAATTGTCAAGCACAATGTAGCCGATAAAAAAAGCTAATTTTAGGTGAGTACTCCAGTGAGTAGCGACAGTTGATAATGACAATTTTGTTTTTAATTTGTCAGATTTTTAAATGGCTCATTTCGGATACTTCTCAACCAGCGCTCGTATCATTAGGTGCTTCTTCTTATATGCTACAGGAAGTAACTATTTAGTAATCTGTGCTACAGGTACTTTGGTACAATCAGCATCAAAAAGTTGGTAATAGTCAAGTCGTCTAAAATATATTGCACCAAAGTAGGAAGTGATAATAAAATTGATAACAACGTAGTCTTACAAAATGTTGACACAGAATCAAAAGAAAAGTTGTAAAAAAAATAGGTAGGTAAATGGTTTTACCCGACTGTTCAAGAAGAAGGTTTTGTTTTTCAGGTGTATGAATGTATGTAAATACGTATGTAAGATTTATTTAAAACTATGGGAACTTGTTGTACGCTTGGTTACGTCATTATTTATACAAGATAAAACTTTAGTTAATTTCAGACCATATTATTAAGATTTTAAAATAAGTAGTTTTAATTATTATTATTTCTTTCTTGCATTGTATTACCTGTTTTTTTTGCTAAGCAATCATATCTATCATAAAATAAAGAATTTATCGAGTAAATTAAAAAAAAATATCTGTAGAAGTCTTAAATAGCTTAAATTAACATGTTAAAAACAAAATATAAATAATAAAGTGTTTTAGCTGTAAAGGGGCTAATAGTATTAAGGGACATTTCATCTTTCCAAAAAATTACTAATTAAAAAGTTTAAAATATATCAAACTGTAAAGCATAATCAAATTACAAATAATGGTGCAGATCCCCGCGCCGCCGAGTCGTATATGGTGCAACGCATATCATTGGCCATACAGCGGGGTAACGTAGCTAGCGTAATGGGCATATTTGCATCAGGCACGACTCGAGGCGGGCTTTTTGACTAAGGCTTGGGCTGTTTAATTTTATTATATATTTATTTGACATTTCAATAAAATTGACGATTATATGTTTAAGTTTTCATCGTTTTTACTAGTATTAATTGTAAATGGTAATAAAACAGTCAAATATTATTATAATAATCGGCTGCGCCTGTAGTTGATGGATTTTAAAAGTTTCGTCTTGAGTAAATTTTCCATGGCTCGGTTGGCCGGACAACACAATGGTACTACAAGAGTGGATACAATACCTACATTGTATGCAGTCGCGTTTTTCTTTTGGTTATGTTATAAAATGTTTGTGTGTGTGTGTTAACATTTTGATCGGCTACTTTGTTCTCACAATAATACTTTTGTCGACCTTGTCTGTATACGAGGTGGTCCACATTGTGTGCGCAATTAAATTCTATTTAGTTGACTGTCTTAAGAGATGGTGCATTCAATCTTAAATTTTTTTTTGATCCGAGGGTTTGAGTGAAGTTTTTGCATTTGACATTGCGTTGAACAGGTTAAAAACTCAGGTCAGTGCTTTTGTTAAAAGCTTAAATAAAACCCTATAGTGCATCCTTGGTGCCAATGAGGTTCTATATCTTACAATAGAGGAGCAATGTCTTTTCACGGCTCAACAGAAAATTAACAGAAACTAAGACGTAGCTGGGAAAAAATAACTATGAAAATTACACTACATTTGTTTCACTCTCACTATAGCAACCTAAGAGGCGTATGCCATAAGGCTTATTGCAGAGGGGCCATTTTCGTGACATAGAATCTCTCTCTGGAGATACAGAAACTCATTGGTAGGTGCGTTCATATCTTGAGGTTATAGTGTAGCGTGTGATGAACGCTGGCGGTATCGGGCGCGCCGCTGTGCGCGAGCGCGGCGGCGGCGGCGGCCTCCTGCGCCCTCAGCCGCGCCGCCAGCGGCTCCCACGGCCCGTAGTTCAGCTCCGTCAGCTGAACCGCCTTCTTTGTTATCTTGTGCGTCTCTAGGCACCACTCTCTGAGAACAAAATCAACAAAATCTATGTAGGGTGCGGCTGACACATGACATTTAGGGATTTCCATATTATATCTAAAAATGCAGACTTTTTCATGTTGACTTAATAATGAATAACTCACAATGAAGATTATGTTTTAAATCATTTGAGCTCATCGCTTGGATGAAAACAAAAAAAACAACGAACAGTAACTTCAATTTATGGCATGCGCAACCGCATCCCTAACGAATGACTGAGGTCACTGATAACATGCCAGCCACGAGCGTGTGAAACGACAATGACGTTGTCCGCACCGAAAATCGATGTCGGGAGAACGATAGCATTAACGCTGTTATTCTGTTGAGATAAAGGTTATTTCCTACGGGCCAGTCGGCAAAAGCCCTTTTTGCGTCGGGCAATCTGGTTATACCCTAAGCTAAGACAAACAAAACCGACCGATGCGACTTGAGTCGGTCAGCAAAAGCTTTACAAAATATTATATCATTACCACGGCATAGATGGGACAACTGATCTCTTTTATTAAAACAATGAATTAAATAGGTGCATAAATAAATTAATCTGTCAAAAAGAATTAACCCACCTGTAGTCTGGACTTTGTGGGGACTGTATTATTCTCTCCAGCATTACATCTGACAGCTTCCGCATTTCATGGGCCACCTAAAAAAAATTCAAGATAAGTTTCCGTGGGAGTTTAATTGAGGGTTAAAAATCACAACGGTAAGGCGACACTAACCTCCGCGCTAAACGATCCGAACTGATATTCCAAACTCTGAATGTTCTGTTTTATTAGCTCCACGCTTTTGCTGTATTCGCCTGCCAATAAAAATAATGTTTTATTTGTATGTATTTTTACAAAGAAATGTTTAATCTTAGTATGTACAGTCAAATCACCATGAGATGATTTTGCACCAGAGTGAGTGCACACCACAGAATAGAAGAATATATAGAACGCTGAAGATGGTCTCAAAGTACCAGCTCCGAGCGAGTCACCAGCGAGTGATTAGACATACAGCACACTACAAACAGGCTGATTCTATTGGGTATTTTTATGAAATAACCTTCCCCAAAAACAAAAAAAACAAACCCATAAAATCAATACATAAAAATAGACTTAAAACTTTATAACATAAGATTTAGCTTATTAAAATTGTCAAAATGACAATGGTTAAGTGATACCAGGATAGTAAAACTGCAGTTTAATTGTTAAGCATTAATATTTTTTTTTAATAATGTGATTATTTAGAACTAAAGTAATAATATTTAATGTTGTGCAATTCATTAAAAAGCATTTATTTCGAATTAAATTTCATATCGTCAGATTAGAAGTAAAGTTATTCAATTGAAACTTTCCGTGCAATTTTTTTCCCAAAAATGGTTCGCATAGTGTTGAAGTTATAGTTAGGCATTTTTTAATATCGATAGATTACATTAGGTTTGCGAGGTATGGTAGTTACTGCGCCTATTGCTTTGAAAGTTACAACGGATTCGTGGTCAGAAACCTCAAGGACTTTCAGATATCGATAAGGTGTTTATTAAAATTTCATTCTCATAACTTTCATATTATTTTAATATATATTTTATTTTCCTTATCAAGACTACTCAATTTACTTGGTTGGCTTGGTTATTATATACAATGTAATGTAACTATATACTATACAGAAATACTTTTTATTTGCAAAAAAAATGCTACCGTAATATTTAACATCTTACTTGCGCCAATGTAAATATTTTTTTCTGTTTATAACTTTTAATATGTGCATTGCTTTGCAACCTTTTTCTGTTGATTTCGAATTTTCTGTTTTTACGAATGGGTAACAAATTGTTACGTTTTTTTCCGCCACATACCTGGAATACTTTGTTGCTTACCTGTACTAATGATTCATTTAATTCAAGAAGAACTATACTAAAACTCCATTAAAACTGTTATTTTTGCTACTTATTGTTAACTCCGATAGCTTTTGGGTGCAATGGATATGCAATTGAAATAGTTTTTAATAAAATGTAATCAATATATTGCTTTTAGCTAAATATAAAATAAAAGGAATGTTGCCTATTGGCTCCGATATGTATCGAGGTAGTATCGATGTGTATGTTGTTCGGGCGCGGTCCGCGCCGGCCAGCGCTCCCCGCCAGGTCGCCGCTGTTAGGTGGTGGGGCAGCAACGGTGCTAGTCGCAACACTTATAGATACGTACTAGGTACTTACCTACTTACAGAAAAAAATATTAATGGCCAAATCACACTCGGTCACCAGGCCCCAAACTATGTTTCCCAGTACTATGGGTTGTAAATAGGTAAAAAGTAAAGAAAATACTAAAACGACCGATACGTACTGAAAACAGTATGCAAACATCTACATGAGGCAGTGCAGAAAATTTTATGCATTTATTGTGTGGTGTAACCACAAAATCATAATCGTTGAAATGTTTTGAGCAAACAGTGCTTGATTTTGTGGCAATCGTCACATCGTCACTAACCACCAGGTGAGATGTTGTCAAAGGGTTACCAATTGTGAATAAAAATAAATAAAAAAGACAAATTGTTACGTTTTGTAGTTCTGATCTACTTTTCCTTTAATTAGTGATTTTTTCTAAAACTGAATGTTAAAATAAAAAATATCGTTGAAAAATATCGATTGTGTCTCGCACTAAATAACAAGAAACCAAAAATAAAAAAACATAAGTCCGCCTTTGTACTTAAGGTTTTTTTTTTATAACATTATTTTAAGATTTTGTACAATAAAGAGTTTACAAACAAACAAACAAACAAACATATTTTTATATAATTATTGATTTTCATTTAAGTTTTTCACTTACACATTGTAAGAAACTCCACCATTTATTAAATTTACTTTACGAGTTGCATTTTTGCACCTTATTATTGACCATCTCGGCAATTTCGACACCAAAACACACAGAGCTCTGCCTACCATGAAATTGTGTAATTTCTGAGCAGTAAAATCATTTACGAATGACAGCAAAATATCTTGTTGTACAAGAAGCTAACACGCTTGTCACGCCTCCTTCAGCAATCTATCGGAGCGGCAAATTTTGTTTCTTATCTGTGGTGCACACATATAGCAAAGTATATTTATTAGTACTAACATGGACACTCCCAGCTGCTTTCTAGATCCTGAACTTACCCCCCGCCCCGCCCAGATTTATATAGATAGGTGCTAGTTAGGTTCTCGAACGTGAAGGATTTCACCGAGATTTCGTTTGTTCAGGCATTTGTTTATAGAAATGTCATTTCTCGCCCGTTGTATGAAGGATCCTACTGGGTGTGCCAATAGAGTATAGTGGCAACCGTTTTGCCGCACGTGCCTAAGTAACTAACATCTAATCTATGGTATCTGCCCCTGCCCCACACTTCTCCCCCGGTCCCCTGTGCATTCACACTAATGAAAAAACCATCTTGGGTGATTTTTATATTTGAATGAAGTCTTTTTTACGAAAAGTTTGAGTGCCCTTGGCAGCACCTCATCTGATGGTAAGTGACGATGCTGCTGAAAATGTAACACACAAGATCAAATAGTGTCTATTCACTCTCGGCTTGAAGTCACAACCAAAGTGAAAGATCACAATGCACAAGATAATAATAATTTAAGATTAATTTTGCCTCTGAGATTTTAACAAGGACTATGAACGGTTTAGGGCTCTTCAAAAGGGATAACGACGCCCCTTGTATCATAAACATAGGCAGACGGAACTGCTTTACGTCAATTTTCTAATATTAAACAGATTACTTAAGTCCAACGGGTACAAAAAAACTCAAAATTATTACTACTTCATAATACATTTGCTCCGTGTTAGTAACTAAAGCAATATTTTTTTCTGAACCTGCAATCACGTGCGAAGTAAACATATTTATCACGCGTTGCAATACCAAATAAAGCAGTCGTAACAAGGCGTGCAGACACGCCAGGTCGTTCACAGCGGTACCACGCCTGCTGTCTTCTGTCTTAGTCACAGTTTATCAACATGAGGTGACGTCAAGTCCCATTAGATACGTTTTTAGCTCCTAAACTGCCTGCAAACAATGGGACTCACCGAGCGAGACGTGCAGACGCGCCAGGTCGTCCGCGGCGGCCCTGAGCCCCGCGTGGTGGCGGTACCACGCCTGTTGTCTTAGTCGCAATGCGTTCTGTGCCAACGTGCGACGCTCGGACACGTCAGAAGCTTGCGCCGCTGTTAAAGATAAAGAAATTTATAAAAACAAAATAATATTGATGAAAAAAATGTGGAAGTCATTATTTATATGAAAACTTCAACATAGCGGGCCATAGCACGCTTTTAATTAAGGCGCGTTAAATGGTTGCGTCACCAAACCTATTTTCACTCTACCCTGACGCCGGAACTCGAGTGTCGATTGGCCAATCTTACTGCAGCAGGGATACTGTACTTTTGCAACGCCTCCGACACTGAATATAATGGAAAAAAATACATACAAAGAGTTTCTACAATATCTCCAGAGGCAAATTCTATGTCACCTAAATGGTCCTACTTTTGAGTACGCCGTACGGTATTCTTATCTCACAATTGGATTTCCTCAGCTATGACTTGTATGTTACTTGACAGACTTCTTCGTCGAGTCGTAAAGAAGTTGCGTCTCTACAGGGATATTATGAACTCTGTGAGTACCACAGAGCAGAACCAGTGAGTACCAACACTTGATTGTTTTTTTTTTTTTGCTAACCACAATAAAAATAAAATTATTTAAACGTGTCACACTCGCAGAGAACGACCACCTCTTACCACTTCGTTGCGAACGACGATATACTAGCGGAGGGACGTGATTATCGCTTCTTTACGTAGTAATAGTCTTCTTTACCTTGCGCGTCCAGCTGCTTGGCGCGGTCGAGCAGCGCCTGTGCGCGCTCCACGCGGAACTCGGCGCCGCATTGCTGGCAACGCGGCGCGCGCACACTCGCCGTCACCGGGCCCTTGCACGACTGGCACGCGTACGCACTGAACAGCAGCTGACGGACGAGCAACGTGTCGGTTTATGAATGGTCAGTTTACAGAACTCGCCAGTTTCCATAACTAGTCAGTTTCCAAAACGAAGCATTTTGCTAATCAGGGGAAGGAATTATTGACTGTATAAACAATCAATCCTGTCCGAACCTAACATCGCTCGCTTCGTTCGCTCATATAAAACATGTTACGATTTGCTTTAACTGACGAGTTGGGGAGACTGCCGAATTAAGGAAACTGAGGAGTGAGGAAATTGACCAGCTAACGAATTTGATGACACTGGCGTGTAAGGAAACTGACTAGTTCTCTATACTGACCAGTCATAACCCTACCCTGAGCAACAGGTTAATAGTAATAAAGGGATAGCAACAACAGAGATACACAGAGTTTGTGTTATATGCAGGCCTCTCTGCCTCACACACCCATTTTATCATCATTATCATATCAGCCGAAAGACGTCCACTGCTAGACTAAGGCCTCCCTAAGGATTTCCACGACGACTGATCCTGCGCTGTCCGCATCCAGCGGTTTCCTGCAACCTACACCAGGTCGTCGGTTACAACACATTTACGAAGAGCTGGATGCACAATTCGGTTTTAAACGATGCGATGTTTCTATTCGACTGCCCAAAAGGGGTAATGTTTTTTAAATTTTAGATTGTAACGTGAGAGTTGTTTCCAACTCGAGCGTATTTTTCATTCGAGCATTATTGGCCGAGTAATCCCGAACTAATTAAAACTACCACCGTTGCCTACCAACAGCAACAAGAGCCGACCTTTAGAAAATGAAGAGTGCGACGAAGGAGAGAGAGAACACCGAACTAAATAAATATTTTAAAATAATGTATGTCACAATCTTTACATACATAAAACAAAGTCGGGTTATTGACACCATTTAATACTCAATAATGGCTGGACCGATTTTCATGATTCTTGGAGTATAAAGCGATTTAAACTAAGTTTATTTTAGCGTTATTTTAGATAACTGATGCAGAAGGCATCAAGTACTCACCACAAAGTCGCGTCTCGCCGGGTCGACGCACTCATCGCAGTCACAAGTGAACATGTACTGCGCGCGCAGGGCGGCGCGCCGGCGCGGGGCGGTGTCGCGCGCGCGGTGCGGCCCGTAGCAGTTGAACACCTCTGCCCCGGTCGCCAATTCGCGGGCACATCGGATTATCAGGCGGCTTTTGTAGAAACTGGGAGGAATTTTCCAGAAATCAAATTTAGGCTTCAACAGGCACTAGGTAGTCAAGTTAGCTAAGTCAGATGAGCAGGCCTCCCATTCGGCGGACCAATGACCTGGTGAAGGTCGCGTGGGCAGCGCAGGACCAGTTGTTGCGAAAATGTTTAGGGGAGGCCTATGTCCAGCAGTAGACGTCTTTCGGCTAATACGACTCTCAATCCGATAAAACAACAAAAATACAATGCAACAGATTCAAGGGTAGCTACCATACAATAAAAAAAAAAACGTGTGGCACTCGGGGACTGCCGCGGTAAAGCTATTGCATAGCATTTTTTATCAACTTATGCAATTATAAGTATTTATTTATTTTTTATTTATGCAGTACTTACCAGTACCATATAGTCCTTGGGGCGCGGGATGTTTATGTAATAAATCTATAATATAATAAAACTGTAACGGGGCCGTGTCTGTACATGAAATATTTTTGGAAAATAATAACTGTGGTGGACATTACTAACGATACAGAGGCCAAAACAACAACTTTTAGAATTTTTGTCTGTCTGTCTGTCTGTCTGTATGTTCGCGCATCACGCAAAAACTACCAGGCCGATTTTGATGAAATTTTGTATGGTGGTTCCTTATAGCCCGGGTTAACATATAGGATACTTTTTATCCCAGAAAATTCAAGAGTTCCCGTGGGAAAATCAAAAGTATTCATTTATAGAATGGCTCACCACGCAAATGTGGCTTAACCTATTACAATCAAATTTTACACGTTGATACCCTTATCGCGAACTAAAACTGGGACATTGTGAATCCCAAAATAAAATTAGGCTTCCTACAGGAATGCAAAAATATGTATCTTTAGATTGGCTCAACGTAACAATATGAAACCTTTACATTGAGATGGGGTGTTTTGACCATCATTGTATAGTCGGGTATTCTTTATCCCGGAAAACTAAAGAGGTCCCGTGGGAAATTATCTATCGATACTTACAATAATAACAAAAGAGTACTTTTTTCTATTTATTAGCTACACATACCAAACATTATAATCATAGTAGCAGAATGTCAATAGATGGCGCTGCAGGGATAATAAAACGCGCTTAAGTTGTATTAAAACATTAAAATATTTTTTCATACTTTTGAGTGGATTTCTTTTATGTATTTTTCAGCATACGCTACTTTAAACTATGGTACGTAGCGATGTGTTTCATAGACGAACAGAGAGATATTTTTTTACAGATTCCAATCGTGTAAAAAAATAAAAACACGTAAATCGAGTTTAGCATCTTTTAACAGGAGGCACAGATATGGGAACTCTTCTGACGGCGACTATTTGCATATGGCAGTTGCTCTCCGCCTGCAATATCAATATCTGTGAACCTCATCAATGTATTTGCGGGTCCACGGTGGAGGCAATTGTCCATCACTCACTGAGTTGCAGTCGTGTTTGTGAAGATTCCCACGTCACCAATTCCTTAATGACCTCACTCGGAGGGCACTGGTCTCGGCCAGATGGAATATTCCATCTTTGATGCAGCCGCCAGCCGGGCTTTAGTCGATCTGATAGCAAAAGGCCGGAGGTTTTAAACAGGTGCTATGGCAGAGAGGAACGTGTCTGCTTTGGGAAGCCACTTTTTCTGCCTCACTCCTCACCCGTACGGTACTGCTGCTCAATTTGCGGCGAGAAAGAAGCATAATAAGTACTCGGTCTTGGAGGCAAATTACTGCTTTGTGCCGCTGGTCTGTGAGACAACCGGCTGCTGAACCCTCAGAGGCCTTTGCCTTCACAAAGGAGATTGGCCTTCGCCTTCGAGAGAGGAGATGTGACGTGAGGTCCTACCTGCTGCTAAGGTTGTCTATTGCAATCCAGCGCGGCAACGAGAAGTGCGTCTTGGGCTCCTTTGGAGCTGATACGACTCGAGGATTTGACCCATATTAATATTGTTAGGAAATTTTATTACTAGATTGATACCTATAATGATTTGAATTAGTTTTTTGATAATATAGGTAATGTGTTATTTCATCATATCAGTTTATATAGGTCCCCACCAAGGGGCTCGACCTGCCCTGAGTTAGAGCGATCTGGCCTTAGACGATCACGTGGGCCCATTGCGGGTTGATTGACTTCACACATAAGCTTCGAATTTCTTCGCAGGCGTGTGCAGGTTTCCTCACGATGTTTTTCTCACCGTAAGAGCGTCGGATAAACGTACATACCAGTATGAAATCGATATTCGTATAGATATTGGTAAGTGGCAGATTCGAACCACGGCCTTCCGGACAGGAGGTAGTGGCCCTAACTGTTTTGCCACCGACGCTCTATATTTTATTTAAGATTTAGAAATCCTTACTGAATATTATAAATGTGAAAATTTGTTTGTTTGTTTGTTACCTATTCACACTTCAACTTAAGACCTCTACCAATCTTCGGTAGTCTGTATCACTGGGAATGAAATAGTCAACCTTTTATTTGTGGAAATTATAATAGCTCGATGCAGTTCCTGAGGAAACTAAAACAATACTCTTTGTTCGCAACTTTATTTAAAATCGTAACGAAAAAATGGATTGGTGTGATTTTTAGCACAGAGATGAAGTGGAAAATATAATTTACTAATAAGTATATCCTGACATAGTTCCCGAGGGACCTGGGGACAACTGTTTTCTACGCTCGCGCACGTCAGTGGCGTCGCAACGGAGCAACGGATTAAAGTGATTTTTTGTATAGAATTTGTTGGGGGGGGGGGGAAGTGACAAAGACTGCTAATCCGAATAGCCCGATATAGTTCCTGAGGAGAAAACTCATGTCCACGCTTGCGAGCTGATTGCGGCTCGCGCACCACTCACCCTCAAAAAGAGTCATAAAAGCTATGTCCACGTGGGCGAAGCCGCGGGCAAAAGCTAGTTAACACTAAGAAAGTTAAATCATCATCGTCATCGACCACCATCGCGACCACAATCAAGACCACCATCGCGACCACCATCACCACCACCATCACCATGATGGATAGATAGATAGCACTGTAAGTTTTTTATAACTCTATATATATTTTTTTGGGGTGTCAGGTTTTTTTCGTTACGAAATTTCTTGATTCGGTTCCCTCAAAGCCAGCGATAAAAGCTATACAATAGCTTAATAAAAATGCGAAAATAACAAAAATGAAAATGATTTTGATGAGACTTTGCTAGTAGTAACTAGTATTGATGTTCTATTAAGTGATTGGGAGGGCCCAAGGATTTCTACAACGACCGGTCTTCCACTTTCCGCATCTAGCGGCTTCCCGCGACCTTCACCAGGTCATCGGTCCACCGAGTGGAACGATCGAGAGTAAACTTATCAAATTAAATTACTTAGTAAACGAAATATTACCCTAGGCACTACTATTAGATGCTATGAATTAACATGAAACTTTAAATTTTAAAATTTTATGTCAATCGGACCACTGGTTTGGCCGCTAAGGAAAGCGTGGCGGACGAATGGACGAACTGACCGACGGAAGGACGTTTTTGCCAAATAAGTTTTTTATCGGTGTGTGTTTGTGTCAAATAAAAATCTGTCTATTGTCTATTTATACTCCACATTTTGGATAAAATTTGATTTTATTGTTATAACGACAAAACTTTCTTTCTTAACATCCCTCGTTGCTCTCGACGCTCAAAAGTGACAAGAAGACGGTAATAGTTTATGCTAAAATTCGCTAAACGTCTTGTGTCAACCGGCACAGTAGATAGACAGTCATGTATTAGGAGAAATGGACCGACTCACGTGTTGATGATGTTAGGGTCGCAGGAATGGTTCATCATAGCCGCCGACGGGTAGATCGCGGTAGCACGCCGCACCTCTCGCTCGGAAACCGTGCTCCCTGCAATGACACTATGTTAAATGGACAATAAAGACCAATTAGTCAGTGTGAGTCTGTAATAGGATAATGCTATGCTTCAAGAGGCTGAAGGACAACACTTTCTTATCTTTTTTTCCCCTACTAGTTGGGATAGTCTGGTATTGATAAGTGGAACAGGCGAAACAAACGTGACGGCCCAGCTGAATTAAAGCTGAAATTGAACTAGTGATGTGTCAGTGTTTTGTCCAATGAGTTTCAATATTGCCGGAGGAAGATATTATGTCACTTAAATGGGCCTACGTTGGAGTATGCATTATGGCATACTCGTCCTCATAGGTTTCTGTAATAATAGTCAGACAAATATAATGTAATTTCCATACATTTTGTCTAGGCAACCACTGTCTATATTTTGGATAACTAAATTAATTGTGCCAAACAATGAGCGAGAGAAAGAGACAGCTATCTTAATAGGTAAACTAATGTTTCTAATACATATGACTACTTTTCCGTCAAGCCGTGAAAGGACATTGCTTCTCTATCGTAAGATATACATCCTCATTGGGTTTCGATCTTTTGCAGCGCAGCGCCTCGAATCCCGGTAATCGCAGCTCGCTGCCTGGCTGCAGATATAGAGCGAGCTAGTGTACTAGCGGACCCATCTAGTCGGAACTTGCATAATAAGGTCCATATAATTCTAGTGTGTGTATACAGTGTGCATCGGATACGGTTACCGGTATTTTAAGGGCAAGTGATACACAACTTTTCATCGAAAAACCCCCCATTAGAGGGTCGCAACCTTCTCCCTTCTAAATGGCAGCTATTTATATATATTTTTTGTAGCTCTTTGTGAATAATATGTTGTCTCTTCTATTAGCAGAAGTATATACTTCAAAATGGTGTCATTTAAAAGGTAATTAAATTTCCATGGTGATTCAAACATAACAATTTAAGGAAAACACACAAAAAATATTTAAAGAAAAAAGATACAAAAAAACATATCTTTATTTTATTTTTTTCGATCTTAATGCAAAACAAGGTCATTAACGTCTTGTTTTTTCTTTTTAATCGATAGATTTTGAGCTGAGCTGTTAAACGACACCAAATATGTGTAAATTGATGGTTAAGAGACCCTTGTGCTGAGTGTGACAATTCTTTAGTTTCAACTTCACAACTATGTAACCTTTTTACATGCTTTTTACATTTAAGGAAAAACACAAAAAATATTTAAAGAAAAAAGAAAAAAAAAACATATCTTTATTTTTCTTTTTTAGAACTTAATGCAAAATAAGGTCATTAACGTCTTGTTTTTTCTTTTTAATCGATAGATTTTGAGCTGAGCTGTTAAACGACACCAAATATGTGTAAATTGATGGTTAAGAGACCCTTGTGCTGAGTGTGACAATCCTTTAGTTTCAACTTCACAACTATTTAACCTTTTCACATGCTTTTTACATTTAAGGAAAAAACACAAAAAAATATTTAAAGAAAAAAGATACAAAAACATATCTTTATTTTTCTTTTTTCGAACTTAATGCAAAACAAGGTCATTAACGTCTTGTTTTTTCTTTTTAATCGATAGATTTTGAGCTGAACTGTAAATGACACCAAATATGTGTAAATTGATGGTTAAGACCCTTGTGCTGAGTGTGACAATCCTTTAGTTTCAACTTCACAACTATTTAACCTTTTCACATGTTTTTACATTTACCTTTTTACATTACTTAAAACAATTGTTCAAAGTGACTGTCTCCATTCTGCAGACACGCTGTAGCTCTCTCTATAACCTGGTGTGTGGCCCGTCTTAATAATGGTACATAATTTGATGTCGTTTTACAGCGTAGCTCAAAATCTATCGATTCATCATCATCATCATATCAGCCGAAGGAAGTCCACTGCTGGACATAGGCCTCCCCCAAGGATTTCCACGACGACCGATTAAGGAAAAAAAAACAAGAAGTTAAGAACCTCGTTTTTGCAGTAGGTCCAAAAAAAGAAAAATAAAGATATACTTTTTTGCATTTGTTTTCTTAACCTTTTTTGTGTTTTTTCCTCAAATGTTATGGTTAATTTTATGTATGGATCACCATATAAATTTAATTACTATTCAAATGAGACCATTTTAAAATATGTATTTCTGCTAATTCAATGAAAAACATATTTTTCATAAACAGCATCAAAAAAATTAAAATAAAAATAGCTGCCATTTAGAGGGGAGAAGGATGCGACCCCCTAATGGGGGGCTTTTTGTCGATGAAATGTAGTGTATTACATGCCCTTAAAATATCAGTAACCCTATCCGATACACACTGTATATGTAAACGTGAATGCTTTCAACAATAATGATGCATTTCGTTAGCTAATATTATTTACACTCATACCATCGCCTTCGTCACATGTTGTGAGCGCAAGCGCCGCGTGTCCGTTGCAGACGAGCTGTCCGAGCGCGCGTAGTAAAAGTCCGGCGGCGAATAGTCGCAGCTGCACGCGTGCCAGTCTGTACGGTATGCACGCGCCAAGCTCGTCCAGAAATGACGTGTACGACTCCAGATAGACGATCAGTAGCGTCGCCGTCTGAAAAGACGATAGTTGCTTAAGACTATGTTTCTCGACCATGGCGCGAAATTCTATTTTTTAGGCTTTCTGGTTTTCATGACTCTATATGATATTTTCTTTGCGTTACCGTAATGCCAAAAGAATACATAATTTCCAGTAAATTACAGTAAGATTAAGGCTAAAAGTTGCTGCCGATACGACATGAATGAATTCAAAGGGTCAAAATCCAGAAATATTCGGTTTGGGACATTTCATGTCGTATACTCGTATAATATCAGATGGAGAAAAATTGATTTATTTAACCTCGCGTCAACGGTGCCTTCTCCAGGAAGTTGGTGCGCGCGCGCGGCACGGCCAGCAGCCGCGGTCGACGTCGCCGCCACACGTAACTGTCCGGTACATTCAGTCCAATCCGCGCCAACATGTCGCCATTATATATTTTTCCCCGCAGTAATTTAAAAAAATATAAGATGAGAGCTAGGTCTTTTCTGACTCTAAGCTAGTTGTACCCAACCATACCAAGAATGAATAAAGTTGATTACATTAATGGATAAAATGGGTAAACATTATAATACCTCACATACAAATACCTTACAAATTTATTTTGTATACGTTCAAATATTGTAATGTATTTATCCTCATGCGGGGACCAGCCTACAGCATTATATTCGAGGTTAATCCTAACTAGGTGTTATATAAAGCAATGATCGCTTTGATATTTGTGAAACCTCGAACTGTATGAAGAATTAAACCTAAATTTCTATACGCTTTTTTACAGCAGTTTACAATATTATCACTAAATGGTCATTTGCTATCTATTGTAACATCTAAATTCTTAATTTCTTTGACTCGAGTCGACGCCACCGCGTCCACTTGATAATCGCGCATGTTGTATGCATGATAAGTGCGCATCCTATTGAATGTAATTGTTACACATTTCGAAATGTTAAACTCTAGGCTGTTGTCCTTACTCCAGGCCACTACCTTATTTATGTCTTGTTGTAGCCTAACACAATCAGCCAAGGATTTGATCTCTCGAGATACCTTGATATCATCTGCAAAGAGTTGGCATTTTGAATCCTCAACTACCATAGGCAATTCGTTGAACAGTAGAATAAACTGAATAAATGCCGACTGGAAACCGTGTTGCGCGTCCTACAGTTGCGGACTCACTGGCAAGTATATTATATTATATATCGCCGATTCTAACACTTTAACTGGAAAGGACAGTACTGCAACAGGCCGGTATCATCCACCTGTGATTTTGAAGTCCCCTTTAAGCACTGGGACTGGCCTGGGACTTAGCCTAGACATAGCCTATGCCCGCTTTTACATTGATATTACTATAGGTACTTTCAAACGTACTTACCAAAGCGTATTGTACATAATCAGCATTATTCATCTTCTCGAAGTTGGTGAGCAGATTGAACATCCTGTAGAAAGGCGGCGTGTCGCGACGATATATCTGCACGTTGTTCACCACCGCATAGCCGGCGAACAGCTCTTCAGCAGTCGTGGGTTCGGCTCCCGGCGCAGGCACCCGCGGGAACCCCGCGTGCGCTGTTATAAGGAGTACCCTGTCATAGAAACATCTTAAATTGTACTGTATGAAACATCTAAGGTTATCATTCTTACACAGTCAATTATTCTTAGCACAGGGAAAGTCGGTATCCATTATCCTATTCTCAGTGCTGTTAAACGACCCACCAGAAGCCGTGTCGTGGGATGAAGTCTTTATGTACGCAGATGACGTTGCCACCGTCGTTTGTGTACCGCCACCCAGCTGTCGTAGTGGTTTGGATGTAACGGACTCGCCCTAAACCTCCAAAAAACTCACTTCCTGCATTTCCATCTAAGAGAGAAACCACCTAGAAGGATCGGTTTTGAGCCCGCTGCTGTTTAACTTGATCATGGATTACATTACTCGGAAAGTCCTAAAGCCGATCCCGTGGAGTATGATTTATGCAGACGACATAGTACTTGTGGAGAATAAGGCATCAAAGCTCCAAAAAGTTTTCGACTTATGGGTGGCGGAGATCGACAAACACGGCTTGCGAGTTAACCGCACCAAAACTGAATTTATGGAATGCGATTTTGGTGGTACTGAAGAGGTTGTATATAACATTGTAGTAGATAACAGTAATATCCCGAAGGTGTCTCGATTTAAATATCTTGACTCAACAGCACCGACACACGAATCGACGAAGATGTGGAACACCGTGTTAACACGGCCTGCCTTAAGTGGAGAGCGCTGTCTGGTGTTTTGTACAACAAAAAGGATCTAAAACCCAGAATATCCCACAGTTGAAAACCAAGAAGGCCAGACCCCAAATAAAGTTAGGAAAAGGGCAGTAAGACGAAAGCTCTAGAAAAGAGTGAAAAGGACATGGTATGTGCGAGCGAGATGGCAAACTATAAATACCGGGACCTCACTCGGTTGGAGCAATACTGTAAGGGCGATAGTTCTCATACAAACGACGGACCCTGTCCTTTTTCGCGGTTTTCAAGCCTCTTTTGACCCACCCAATAAAAAACTTACACAAAAACTTTGTAAACTTTATAATCTAGAACGTTTATGACTTATTTTTATTTAAGCACTATAAAATTATTTATACAGTCTTTATGTCATAAAGCTAGTCACAATATTTTTTAAGTTATTGAGGTTTTTGATACCGACCAGTTTTCTTTGCTGTCGAATGTATTTACAAAAAGTCAAGAACATATTGTGTAGTTACACTAGGTAGGTGTTACACATTTAGTCGTCGATCCCCCAAGCGATACAAGCGACGCAGGTTTCTATGCGAGTTTCCACACAATGAACGATATGCCACACTACTGAATTGCTAAGTTTCTTGTCGCCGTAACATAAAGTCGCCAATGTTGAGCCTCCATGGTGCAAAACTACGAATTGCTCCGATGGACTACGCTTTCAAGGGACATAAAATAATAATAACTAATAGGGATGGGGATAGGGATAAAAATTAAAAAGCGTCGGTGGCTCAACCGGTAACGACTCGGTCCATCTAACCAGAGGTACCGGGTTCAAATCTGGACGGCCAATGTACCAATGAGTTTTTCAAAAACTTACGTACATACTTACCGATTGCTTTAACGGTGAAGGAAAACATCGTGAGGAAACCTGCACACGCCTGCGAAGAAACTCGAAGGTTGTGTGTGAAGTCGACCAACCCGAACTGGGCCCGCGTGGTCGACTAAGGCCTAATCGCCCTGATTCAGGGTAGGCTCGAACCCCTCGGTGGGGACGTATATGAGCTGTAATAATAATAGGGATGACGACAGCATCAGAAATAAATTATGAACTCTTGATCACTAAATTGTCCTCCTACTTAAACTTCGGAAAACCTTACTCGTTTTGTTTTCCATCAAGTCTTCGATTTTTAATTCACCAAAATCACAAACTGAGTACGTAAATGACGCTGCAAAACTATGACGTCACGCCTAGGTATTTCAAACATTTTTAGAACAAAATGTCGTTTTTGACAGATGATAAAAAGTAAATCAGATGACTAGCATTCGTCATCCCTATTGAATATATAAAAAATTAAAGGTAACAGAAACATAATAACAGACGCAAGTGACGTTACCTGAGCGCCAGGTGCGCGATGCCAATGGTGGGGAAGAGCTCGCTCTGTGCGCCGGCGCACTCCCAGCGGTGGAAGGCAGCAAGTGCGCTGTCACGACACGCGGCGCTGCAGTACACTGCGCGCGAACACACCGCGCAACTGCACCAAAGGAATACCACTCATTGTTTAAACTAACTATAACAAGGCCAGAACAGTTGTACTGGGTTCGTAAAAATGGAATTTACATTGCAGTGTTACATCAAAATAATTTACAATTTATAGTTGAACGTGCAGAGCTATGCTAGTCACAAGTCTCTACCTATATGAAAAAAATACAAATCAAATTGGGATGATGGCTGCATCCAAAATAAATTGTTTATAGATCACTAATTTACTATCGGTATGTATTATTTATGTGAGTAGATCAAGTTAGTTTACATTATATTATATTAGTATTTTATTAAGTATAATTTTAGGTACACATAGGATTGCCCCTCGTCCTTTGAATTCTCCTAACACCCGGTAAGGTTGGCTGGAAGAGATCTCTTATAGAGATAAGTCCACCTTTGTATATGTCCTTTCTAAGTGTTTTGCATGTAAATATTTGTGTGCAATATATATATATATATATATATATATATATATATATATATAAACTTCCCTCCTACTGAAATTTTAAAAACCTCATTCGTTTTGTTTTCCTTCAAGTTTTCAATTTTTAATCCATTAAATCATAAAATGAGTACATAAATGACGCTGTAACAAACTATGACGTCACTTCCAGGTGTTACAAACATAGGGAATACGCACATGACTCCAAAATGGACAGAATATTTTTTTTGTAATCTTATTTCTACAAAAACATACCAATGCAATTATTTTTAAAATTTAGTGAAATTTAATCATCAAAAAGTGTCTGTTTTTAAATTCCCTCGCAAATTTCCAAAACGCAACGCTATTGATGGAACAAAACGTGACGTCAATTTACACTTTTTGCGTCTTCTATCAACAAGTTGTTTGTATGGTTCCTGGTGATGATTTGTATTGTTTTGCGGTTGTTTCATAGTAAGTTATAGTTTTTTTCCAGCGGCTTCGCTCGCTTGAACATAGTTTCTAACACTGTCTTCGAGGAAAAAAGTAGCCTATATGTTAATCCAAGTCCTAATCTGTCTTCCTACCAAATTTTATGCAGATACGTTCAGTAGTTTTTGCATGAAAGAGTAAGAAACATCCATAAAGTTTGTTCACATTTATAATATTAGTAGGATTAGTTTTCTGTGTTAAAATATTAAATCCTTGTGAAGAAAGACTTATCATATTGACTGAAACCGGTTTTGTCAAAGCACAATCGGATAATATCTTCCTAAAGTGGACGTGTTTATGATGATCACGTATTTCGCATCTAAATCAGATATTACGTCTGCTGAACTCAGAGGAGTAAAAGCTGCCAGGTAACTAAGTAAAAACCGGCCAAGTGCGAGTCCGACTTGCGCAAAGTAAGGTTCCGTAGTCTTTTCAAAAAATAAATGTTTAACTTAAAATACAAAATTGTATTTGCAGTTGGTAATAGAAAATTTAAGTTTTTAAGTTTAGTTTTCCTTTTAAATTGATTATTATGTCCTACTATTAAACTTTTTTCAGGTCTTCTGAAATAGAGGTTTAGCTGGCAGGAGGGGGGGGGGACACTTGACTCTAACAAAAAAAGCACTGTAAAACTTAATATTTCGGAAAGGGATCCCTAAATCTAAAAATGGTTTTAGCAAACCCTCAGTAGTTTTAAAAGACCTATTTAACGATATCCCACACGATAGGGTACGTTAACGAAATAAAATCACCTCCTCTTTTCATGTAGTGAAGGTAGCCTAAAAATATTTATTTCAAGATTTTATTGTACGATTTTGTCGGCGTTATTAATATATACCCATGCCAAATTACAGCTTTCTCAGAAACTGTTACTCTGAGCTAAGCAGCGGTCAGACGGTGACATGGCGAAACTATAAATAAGGTTTCCTTGTTGATTTCGGAACCCTATAGTAGTACATTACTGCAGCTAAACACGACGGATATGGATTTTCATGCAAATTTTGCCAGCTGCTGCTCGCGTGTTTTTGGCCAGTACAGCAATTTCGATTTATCTCGTAAAAGGTTGTCAAAATAATGCTCAAACTTCCAAGCATGTTTGAGAAAATGTTTTTTTTATCACTTTTTAAAATGATCTTCAAAACAGTATAAACAGCTCACATGATCCATTGTCTCTTCTCATCGCCTTGCACCACTTTTTCCTTATAAAAAGCGAGGCAAAGTGGCGCGAAAGTACTGGCACTATAGAAAATACTCATATTTTTCTATATGACATTCCTGTCATTCTGTTGTAAAAAATTGTGTACTGACCACCGAGCTCGTCTAGAGTACAGCCAGCGCGTCATAAACCTCAACCTTAAAGAGGATATTTTTTTCTTCAAAATTGCTTATGAGTGACGAAGCTCATTTCCATCTCTCGGGGCATGTCAACAAGCAGAATAGTCGGTTCTAGAGCACTGATAATCCCCGCATTATTTAAGAAACACCTTTACACCCACTAAAAGTTACTGCATGATTTGGCGTCTGTGTTGAAAGAGTGATCGGACCCTATTTTTTCGTAGACGCTGCAGGCAATGCGATAACTGTCACTGGCGAACGCTGCAGAACCATGTTACGTGAGTTATTGATACCCAGTTTAAATGAATTGGGGCTGAAGCACATGTGGTTTCAACAACACGGCGCCACAGCACACACAGCGCGCAACACTATGGACTTAGTGAGGGACGCTTTTCCAGGCCGTGTTATCTCTCGTTTTGGCGATTTGCCTTGGCCTGCAAGATCACCCGATCTGATCAGTCCACACTTCTTCCTTTGGGGTTATTTTGAAATCTCGGGTGTATGTGAACAAGTCACAGAGTCTCGCAGCTCTAAAAGAAAACATTCATCAAGAAATAAGGAACATATCGCAGGATGTTGCGGCAAGTTATGGAAAATGTCGTAAATAGGGTTTAAATTGCAAAAAAGAAAGGTTGTTATAGCTGAACCAAATAGGGTCATTCATTACTTTTACGCCACCCAGTACCTGCATCTTTCGGCATAAGGAAATATACTTTGTCAGATGCAGTTTTAATGTTATTTTGGCACATAGGAACGACCGATTCGGTTTTGCACAAATCAACTAAACTAAACTAAAATTAGGTTAAGATGTGTCAAAATTACGTTTGCTATTCGAAAAAACTCGACTAAACTTATTTGACAGATCTAAACAAAAATCGAACTAAATTAAGTTTAGATCGCCATTTTGCTATTCGGAACGACCATATTTTAGATGTGTCAAACTAAAATTGAACCAATTTTAATCGCGACCTATTTTGGTGACCACTAAACTATAATTGGTCTTGGAAAACCACAAAAGTGCAAATTTTGTGATGAATATCTAAGTAAAGTGATGGTATAAACCCTGATAAGCACTCCAGGACACTGCACCTTTGACCTGAGGGTCTCATGATGACCAGGTTGGTGGTTGACAATCCTATAAAACAGTCAAAGCTAGAAGTTTGGCGTTTGGACCAAGATACATCAGCACACTGCGCGGCTCTCACACGAAGAAATTCTGATCTGAGGGTTTGACTCTGATGATGATGACTTGGTCAATAAACCAGGTTGGAAAACGTATAGTCTTATGTCTTTCCAACTTTCAGCATCGGCAGTCTTAGGAAGCCATCGATTGCCAACCTGGTCCTCATCAGACCTTAAATTTCTCCAGATTCTGACAATTTACAATGCCCCGACGCACTTTTAGGCAAATTGAAACTCCTAAATACTTCACTCAAAAATCCTTGATGCCAAGCCAAAAAATAATAAAAAAAAACAAAATCAGCTGTTTTTATTGAACGGTTTATAGATTATATTCTTAACATAAATGACATTAAACACAAAGAGAGCGCTATAGAAAATTATATCTTGTTTTCTCTTTCACTTACGGTAAACAAGTTACGTCAATCATATTGTTCATTCTTTCGTTCATACTTTAACATAGTCTGTGAATTCAATTTGATCGTGTTTAATCCTGTCAAACTAGGCAACCAAATTTAGTTCGTGCATAAAACCGAATAGCACATGAAAACGACTAAACTTATTTTAGTGGAAGTTTAGTTTAGTTTAATTAAGTCGAGTGTTTTGTTCGAATCGATACCAATATTTATTATAAAAGCTTTTCTTTGCTTTTCTATGGTATTAAGTTGACTTATCACTCACTTTTTTTATCTTTCAGTAACTTTGTGGTCCAGACACTTCGTTTTTGACATCGAACTCGTGTAATCTGACGTCACAGAGTAAGCGCGCCAAAATGGCTGAGTTTAAGTCACCCGAAAATGATAGTGATTGTAATATATATTTTTAGCCTAAAGTTTTATATTTTGGGTGTGTTGTATTTTAATTTTTGGTATAGTAATAACTAGTAAAACTTTTTTAAAAAATATATAAAATTACATGCATTATCGCTACTGACAAGCAGTAGTCGTCCCTATTAATATTTATAGGCGACGCGGCGCCCCAATAGTCTCGGCGCACCATTTGCGAACCTCTGGGCAGTGGAATAATGGTATTCACATTGATTGAACGACTTATTAAATTACAGAAAGTCTGTTCTATCTTCTTATTATACGAATTTTAGTTTATATACTGCTCAAAACAAAATAAGTGCTACCTAAGTTTTCTTAGTACATTTTCATACAGAAAGGTAGTCCAAAGAGCCACGATTATAATTTTTTTATCAAGAAAAGTAAGTATGACGAAGTGCATTCATTAGTTTAGATCCCTGGCTACAAATGTGTCGAAGATCACACCATTCTGCAGATCCTCGAGGACGCAGTAGACTGCTCAAAAGAAAGAGCATGATATTTTTTTGCAAAATATATGGAATATTTGCCAATTTACCGTGTGCTGTCTTCTGAGCACAAGCCTGCGTATTAAGCACTCTCCTGTACTCTTTGGAGACATGGACAACCTATACCAAGCAAGAGCGTCAACTTAACACATTTCACATGCGATGCCTGCGGACCATCTTGGGAGCTACTTGGAAGGACAAAATGACCAACGAAAAAGTTTTGTCGTTAACAGGCACTACTGGCATCACAGCAATTATTAAGAAAACAAGACTCAGGTGGCTTGGACATGTCCAAAGAATGGATCCAATTAGGTTTCCACGTGCGGTGATGCTAGGGGAGCTTTCACATTGATCCTGGTAACTGGGAGGCACACTCGACAGAGCCATCGCAATGGCCCCAGAACCTCAAAACTGGTAGGGCGAAGCACGATGAAGTATGGCTAGACCAACTCAAACAGAAGAGACTTCGTCGTCATGACAACAACTTACCCTTGGACTCACGTTTCATCTGCGACAAATGTGGCAAACGATGTCACGTCGCCCTTGGCCTGTATAGTTGCAAGGGAAGATGTGGTGCCCCAAGACCAATGTTACCCGCTACCGCTGCAACAATCATCTGACAAGATGTTGTGGCCAATGATGATGTCTTCTAAGCAGTCTACGGAGTTCCCGAGGATCAGCAGAATGTTGTGATCAGACCGAACTTAATAACTGAACTTCGTAGTTTCCTTACTTTCATTGATTTAAAAAAAAATCGTAGCTGTTTAGACCACCTCTCTGTATGAAATGTACCGAGAAAACTTGTCTCATCATCATCGTTTGTCTGAAATCATTAAGCTCGCCTGGCTAGCTACCACCATCTTATCTAAGTCTTGCCGCCAAAATATCAATGTTGATATCATTGGTGAGTTCCGGCATGAAGGTAAGATAGTCAGTTCCCCATAGCGTTGGGGAATCTTGGTAAGCCCGCTTCCATCTTCGGCAACATCGTCACTTACCACCAGGTAAGATGTTGTCAAGGGTTTACCAGTTGTAAATAAAAAAAAAGTATATTATTATTATCTCGGCCAGAAGAAGTCAACTGCTGAATAAAGTCTGTCACCTCCCGTCTGCATGATTCCCAGTCACATGCATGCAGCGATGCCGCCCAGCAAGGCTCACTAGACTTTCAGTACTACGTCTTTTGGCCCGCGGTTGCTACTCGAAAACATTTCTCGCCCATCCCGTAAGAGAAAAAGCGTCGGTCTGAAAATTTCATAAAACTCACGGCACAATATTATCGGCGGGGCCGCAGCAGGACTCACAGGCCGGGTCCTCTGTGGGCAGCGTCACCCACGCGTAGGGCTCTTCTGAGAAAAGCACGTCACCGCGCCGCGTCGCCTCGGTGGTCGCTACGTATCGGCCGGCCGTCTCGCTGCGTCTTTACACCAAAGATATTCAAAAATTAAAAATATATTTATTCAAAGGAGGTGTATATGTTACACTCTTTCTGATAGTCATGATATTGAGTTACCGATATTTTCCTTATCATCATCATATCAGCCGAAGGACGTCCACTGATGGACAAATGTCTCCCCCAAGGATTATTACGACGACCAGTTCTGCGCTGCCAGCATCCAGCGGCTTCCCGCGACCTTCACCAGGTCATCGGTCCACCGAGTGAGAGGCCTGCCTACGCTACGTTTTCCGGTGCGCGGTCACCACTCGATAACTTTACTGCCTCGATGACCATCTGTTCTACGAGCTATGTGCCCCACCCACTGCTACTTAAGTTTAGCAATTCGGAGAGCTATGTTGGTTACTTTGGTTCTCTTGCAGATCTCCTCGTTTCTGATTCGATCACGCAGAGAAACTCCAAGCACAGCACGCTCCATTGCCCTTTGGGTGACCTTGAACCTTCTTATGAGGCCCATAGTAAGCGACCATGTCTCAGTTCCGTATGTCATCACTGGCAACACTCACTGGTCGAAGACCTTAGTCTTAAGACCTGCGGTATTTGGGACGTGAGATCTTGCGAAGCTTCCCGAATGCTGAACAGCCGAGTTGGATCCGACGATTGATCTCATTGATGATCTTGATACGTCTTTCTTCCATGAGTTTGTTTGTAAGTCCGAGATCTTTTTGGTTCCGTTTGAACGGCTTGTTTTAGAAATCTTAGACCTGACCGTTTGGGCAATTTCCACGAACCTGTCATTATAATCGTCCACATTATTACAATCTCTTAGGGATTCGAAGCGATTGTTCAACTCGAGCTAAAAGCTCTCGGGGATTTGGAGCTTCATCAGTCGACATCTTTCTAGGTGGTTTTTAGATTCAATATGCCTCTTACCATCCGGTGATCGCTTCTTGTTTTGACTGAATTGATCACAGAGACATCATTGAATATTTTTTTCCTTGTCAACAAGATAAAGTCAATCTCATTCTTCGTGACGCCATTGGGGTGCAACCATGTCCACTTCCGCTGTTTAGGCTTTTTGTAGAAGGAGTTCTTCATAAACATGCCCTCTTTCTCTATAAAGTCGGCCAGTACCTGGCCACATGCATTGCTCTTTTCGTATACTAATTGCCCCCCTCTCAGCTCACCATCACTTCGTTTGGCCAGTTTCATGTTAAAGTCCCCCATAAGAACGGTGTATTGGGTCTGGGAGCTACTATGTAGAGCTCCGGATATATTTTTAAATAGAATATAATCATCATGCGTAGGATCTCCACTTCGTTGTCGGGGGGTTCCGCGGTCAGTGTATTATACCTGTATGACCTTCAGCGACTATACCGTTCGGTGATTCTGAGTATAAGGTACGCCAAAACACTCACGATCCTGATCACATTGTTGATGAGTGACTTG
The DNA here is from genome assembly GCA_947284805.1 of Coleophora flavipennella. Lineage (NCBI taxonomy): Eukaryota > Metazoa > Arthropoda > Insecta > Lepidoptera > Coleophoridae > Coleophora > Coleophora flavipennella. The sequence goes on from OX369308.1 coordinate 12,237,795, forward strand.
TGGACTAGAAACCCGACACCACCCTGGAACAGTTGATCGCCCTCCCGGAAATAGAGCCGGTTTCTAGATTTAAGGATTATAGTGTGTGTGTCCTTCTCTTCGGACTTTACATAATCCTACAATATCGTAACCTGCTCAATTCTTCCTCGAGTTCTGTCAGCTTTGCGTCGGTCCGCAGTGTACGCGTGTTGTAAGTTGCCAGGGCCAAAGGTAGAAACGATGCACGTTACCAAAAAAAATACATGACTAAAAATAATTTAATTGACAATACTTTTTGATGCGCTAATGGGGTTTAGATTGGCAGGGCCAGAGGTCTTTTGGTTTGGTAGCCTGGCGGCATCTGCCAGGGATTCTTCGCACCCTATGCCCCGCCGTTCCTAAGAATAGCGGGGCGGCCGGGACTAGGGGCCTTTTTGTATTGTGATAATCATTGGGGTGTGATCGCAGTGCTGTTGCAGGTCGACTGCAAGTCGCGGAATGGACGCTGCTACCCATTCTCCGGTTAAAGTCCCTTAGTCGACTTTTACGACACCTATTGGAAGAGACAGGTTGGCCCTATTCTAATCCGGGAGCCATACGGCACACCGATATTTTAAGGGTATATAATGCACCACATTTCATCAACGTAAAACCCCCTAATAGGGTCGCAACTTCTCCCCTCTAAATGGCAGCCATTTTTTTTAAAATGTCAGATAGATACATCATTTGATTAAACAAGCTATAAAGATAGAACATTTTATGTAAGTAATTCATAAATGAGTACACTGTTATAGAACACCCTTAAAAACAAAAAGGTAACTGCCTAGCCAGAAAAAAAGTCCCGGGCTCAGCATAATGTTGTGCATGCAGGGTGGACATGCACAACGCTGTTTTTCAGCCAAGACCAGCGAAGAGAGGTAAAGCCAAGCCAGAAAAAAAGTCCCGGGCTCAGCATAATGTTGTGCATGCACGGCGGACATGCACAACGCTGTTTTTCAGCCAAGACCAGCGAAGAGAGGTAAAGCCAAGCCAGAAAAAAAGTCCCGGGCTCAGCATAATGTTGTGCATGCAGGGTGGACATGCACAACGCTGTTTTTCAGCCAAGACCAGCGAAGAGAGGTAAAGCCAAGCCAGAAAAAAAGTCCCGGGCTCAGCATAATGTTGTGCATGCACGGCGGACATGCACAACGCTGTTTTTCAGCCAAGACCAGCGAAGAGAGGTAAAATGTGCGCACCTCTGTGAAACAACTCAAGTCAGACAAAAAGAATATCATATTTTGTTATGCATTTATATGTATTAGTATGTGTCCCACGCGGTGGACTGACGACCTGGTGAAGATCGCGGGAAGCCGATGGATGCGGGCACGGCAGGACCAGTCGTCGTGGAAATCCTTGGGGGAGGCCTTTGTCCAGCAGTGGACGATTTTAGGCTGATATGATGATGATGAGTATGTGTTAAAGTATATAGGTATAAATAAGGCAAGTTGGTAAGTATAAAGCCCAATTATATAGATATATTTATAATAAGAAGATAATGTGTAAGTAACTATGCGATATATCAGAGTGAAGTGTAAGTAGGTGACGCACAGTCAATAAAATAACAACTGAATATCAAGAACACGCAAAAGTCGAGTAAGATTGTTCATGAAGAATACGTTTTCTCTTGAATTAGCAGCACAGTACAGACTTCGAATTGGTCTCATTTGAAAGGTTGTTTGTTTCCTCTGGTGAACCACACATTAAATTAACCAAAACCATTCAGGAAAAAAAACAAATAAAAAAATGCTTAAAAATATTTTTCTTTTCTTTCAACCTACTGCAAAAACGAGGTCATTAATTATTCCTACTTTATCGATTGGATTTGAGCTAAACTACCGATTGTTACTTAGTGTGCTTGTTTATCGTTAAGAGCGTATTCACAAAATCGTTTCTTATAGAAACTGAAAATGGATGGGCCAATTTTAATTAAACGTTATACACATAAGCAAGTCACGAAATACCAGTTTGTGAATAGATTTTTCTAAATACTTTATTTTAAAAAAGATTAACAAATTTTACTTACTAATTTATTATGTTAACCTTAAATACCTTTTTAAAAAGAAAACAGTTTTTTTAGATGTAATCTATCCACAAACTAGATTTGCTTAAGTGTATAATAAAGTTTTATTAAAATCGGCCAATTCATTTTCAAGAAGTAGTAATTCTATCGCGAAATGGTCAGAACGGGCCAAACAGCAGGTTGCAGTGAAAGCTATATCGTGCATGCAGAATGGGGCGGGCGGTCACTTCAATGTAGTGTTTTAGTTAATAAAGTATTGTGAAATTATATTACAACCCCGCACAAGGGTTCTCCTAACCATAGTTTGCATCATTGCGTAAAGTAACCAATGGTAAATAATTTGGTATCGTTTTGTAACTTAGCTCAAAATCAATCGATATAGAAGAAAATAAACTGTACGGCAGCCCCAACTAAAGTCTCTCGACATTTTTGTTTTATTATTGTTTATACAAAAAGTTAATTGATTTTGATAAATTCATGTTGCATGACCAAATATATACTTATTCATAACTAAACATAAATTTATTCGAAATACATGACAATTCAATAGTTCCAACTTTTAATTTATCGCGAGTTTCTATTTCATTTGTAGGAAAACCATACAAGCACTATTTTCCCAGACCAATGGATTTACTATGTAATAGACAAACATAAGCAACTACAACGTGCAAAGTTTCATCAAAATCGTTAGAGCCGTTTTTGAGAAAAAAAAACAGTTTTTGTTGTATGAAGCTACTCTTCGGTATGACGTTACGAAGAAACTTTTCATAATCCCTCGATGGAATGATTTAAAACTATTAAGTTCCAAATTTGGTCCCAATCGGACTAAATATTTAGCCTCCAGACCCAAGCGTGACGGACGGACGCATGGATTTGATGTGTTCGGTTTTTCGGTATGTGTTAATGATATAGAAAACATTTTCTAGAAAATTAGGAAATCTTTTTTTTCGCGATAACAATGCTACCTCTACCCTACGTACTGACAGCGACACATCAAGCTATACAAAACCAGTATAAGCTGGCCGCGCGAGTCGCGCGACGCCTTTGCGTTTCAACATACGCGAGGCCCGCGTATACTGGTTTTTTATAGTTTGATGTGGCGCCGTGTGTACCGACGGGCGTGGAGCAAATAGACCTACGGAGTCAGAAAGTAAAAACAACACGTCAATGACCTCGTTTTTGCAGAACGTTGAAAAACATTATTTTTTTGTTTTGTACCTCAATGGTTTTGATTAATGTAATCAACCGCTGGATGCGGGCAGCGCGAGACTGGTCGTCATGGAGATCCTTGGGGGAGGCATTTGTCCAGCAGTGGACGTCTTTTGGCTGACATGATGATGGATGAATCGGAGAGTATTACCATTCTCATCATCATCAGAGTGTGGAAAGTCACTAAAATAATAGGTCAAACATGACGCCACTAATCTCACGGGTGATGGTCATGGCCACACAGAGACGATTAGTTATCTAACCGTCTGCTTGCTGGTATGATGATGGATGAGCTATGTTAGTGACTTAATTATTATTCTGCGGATTTCTTCAACCACACCATTACCTGAGCTCAATTGCATTAGATGCAGCAACGAATGCAGGGTTGTCTCCTTTATAGCACTCGGGCAGAACCACTGCTTCATCCGGGGGCAGGGTATCTTTCAGGGCTTCCAACTTCCTCTCCAGCTGCTTAATGTGCCGATCGAACTCCGCTGGAGAATTGTTATCAAATTAATACCGGTGTAACAGGATAAGGCCAGAGTGTGTGTGTGTGTGTTTGTGTATTTGTGACATATGTGTTGACCAGTGTGTGTTGCCAGTGATGACATACGAGACTCATAAAAGCTCAAGCAAGATCACCCAAAGAGCGATGAAGCGAGATATGCCCGGAGTTGCCATATTAATACGTGATCGAATCAGCAATGAGAACATCCTTAGGGGAACTACAGCGTCACAGATCGCTAAACTCAAGTGACAGTGTACGGCTGTTGATGGGGCAATAAAGATATTAAGTAGCGATCGGACCCAGGAAGACGTACCTCAGGCCTCCCACTCAATGGACCAACAACCTAGTGAAGGTTGCGGGAAGCCGCTAGATGCGGGCAGCGCAGAACCGGTCGTACTGTAAATCCTTGAGAAATACCTTTGTTCAGAAGTAGACATCTTTGGGTTGATATAATGATGAAGGTACAAGATGTGAAAGTGTTAACTGGACCTCAGTCAGGTGTAAAAGTGGAAACTGGACTCAAGTCAGGTGTAAAAGCGGAAACTGGACTCTAATTGGACGTATACGTAAGTGCTGTTTGAATTTTGATCGTTTGAAGTTCAATTACAATTGTGTCTTTTAAAACTGATGCAAGTATGATTCCATCGGAATATTATAATTACAATACAGTTAACAGTAAAATTACTGTGTTTAAGTTACTGACAGGAGGGGCAAAATTAATATAAGTCTGAGGAAAAGTTTCTTCGTATTTTATAGAGTAAGAAGTAAACAAATCTCTTTGTATAATAAAATTAAGTGAACATTCGAAATTTTAATTTTGTATTTTCTGTCTACGAATATTAAAAAGAAATTCGTTACATTTTGATCTTTACAAAAAGCATTGCAACACAGGCCGCGAATAAAATTTGTGCTGTTTATGGACCTAATGCAGTATAAGTCAGTAGCACAAATATGGTTCGAACGTTTCCAATCTGGACATTTTAACGTTCAAGATGCAGCTCGCTCTGGCCGCCCTGTTTGAATTTGCATACAAAATACGTTCAACTTTTTCCCGGACCTAATATTACACCTTATGTTTTACATATTACATTTTACAAAGCGAGACTGATAAGGCACTATTTCAGCTTGCAAGATACATCTTCGGCAGCTGGTGAGGTGTTAAGAAATACACACAAATGAAAAACAGCGCCCTAAGCGACGTTGCTTCAAAATTGGGTATGCAGCTTTGAACCCTACTGTACCACTGTACAGTCTTGCCCTTCAGAAACGAGAGTAGCGCCTTAGTAGGACCTTGAAGGAATCACATTGCCATAGATTAAACAGTAGCATGAGCTAGAGGCAATTAATTTAACTAAAAAAAGTGTGCTATATTCGATCAATTTTCACGCAGCCAGACCACATGCAATAAAAAGAATAAAATAGGAACAGTTTAACCAAAGTATATATATTAGTACTAACATACATTATGGACACTCTCTGCCGCTCTCTAGATTGCGACCTCACCCCCTTGTCACCCAGATTGATGCAGATTGGTTACAGTTTGGTTGTCGAACGTGTAGGATTTCGCCGTCATTTTGTTTGTTTCGTCATTCCTTTTTTGAAATGTCATTTCTGGTCCGTTGTATGAAGCGTCCAGGGTGTGGTTTAACTATGGAATATGTTATGTTTGCTTGTTAGTTATAATAAGAACAACAGCCAATATTGAAATACTGACCAGACTGTGCTTGAGTCAGACTTAGCCCCTCGGCATAGGTAACCGCTGCATTTGTCGCCTCCACCGCCTTTTCACGCTCAGCCAACTCGATGTAACAGTCTGCCCTGCGTAGCAGCAGCTTGTGACGCTGGTCTACCGGGTAGCCGCTCTCGATAGCCATTTCAATGTCTGATAGGCACTCCTAGAACAAGATCAAAAGGTTTTTCTCATTCATGCGCCATAATATACGGTCGTTACTTCGAAACAATATAGAAAGTATCAAATTAAAGTACAGAACAAACCACTCCAGGAAAGTTGTATGTAATAGCACAGATGAGATACTAGTTACTAGCACAGTATTAAGACTATCGCCTACCAGTATTTCGACTCCTTTGATAATGAACGAGTGCCACCACTGCGTAGGTATATACACAGACGCTCACTCGAGACTCAGGGCTGTCACAATAATATGAATAAAAAATGTTTCTAGTGTTTCTTTTTGTCTTAGTTTTTAGGGTTCCGTAGTCAACAAGGAACCCTTATTGTTTCGCCATGTCCATTTGTCTGTCCGTCTGTCTGTCTTAGCTCAGAGACTCTTTACTAGAAAGCTGTAAATTGGCATGTGTATACATATTAATCACGCCGACAAAGCGGTATTTTTTTTTAAATTTAGAGTACCTGGGGGAGGTACTTACTTATACTAAAGGGTTAGTACATACATGTAAAGAGGGCTTGCCGTACCCTGTAGTTTGGGGTACCGTTGAATAGGTCTTTTTAAACTACTGAGGATTTTCCAGAACCATTTTTCGATTCAGAAATCCGTTCCCGAAATATTAAGCTTTATAGCGCAAATTTTTGTTAGAGCCAAGAGTTTGTTTGTCTTACCAGCTAAATCGCTATTTCAGGACATCCAGAAAAATTGTAAATAGTAGGACATATTATCAATTGAACAGAAAAACTATCACGGCTAAGTAGGCTATCTTAGCCAGACGGACTCGCATTCTTTCTTCTTAGTCGTCATTTCAGTCGGGTGAACCGCCTCACAATTCGTCGCCACTCCTCTCTGAGGGCTGCTTTTTTGGTGCATTGGTACAGGGGGTTATCCAATGCTACTTTTATTTGGTCCGTCCATCTCATTGGTGATCTACCACGCATTCGGGTGCCCTCTACTCTGCCCTTTACTACCAGTCGCTCGATGGACATACGGCCGCATCGAGATAAGTGTCCAAAGAAGGTGAGGATACGAGCTTGGACTATAGATTATAGGCGCTGCTTAATGCCTAGTTCTTGGAGTCATTGGTACGGAACTCAGTCCACGATATCCCAAGCATTTTCCTCCTGCACCACATCTCGAGAGCATCTATCCTCTTTTTCTCGTTTTCCCGAAGCGTCCATGTTTCTGCAGCGTAAAGGAATATGGGGAACACAAGCGCTCTGACTAGCCGGGTCTTTGTGGATTTGGTGATGTTGCGGTTCTTCCATATTTTCTTGAGACTTTCCATAGAAGATCTCGCGATCGCCATACGTCGCTTTATTTCGTCCACGCATCCGCCATTGTTGGATATCAGCGCTCCCAGACGTATGAATGGACCACATCACAATTCGCAATATTTGTGACTTCGGGCAAGTTGTTGTTGGCACGATCCACAATCATCATCTTTGTCTTACTGCGATTGAACTTAAGGCCAAACTCCAAGCTGACGCTTTCCATTTTATGCAGCAGGTCTTTCATATCGCGAATACTGTTTTGAGAATAGGGTGGTGTCATCTGCGTAGCGTAGGTTCGAGATCTTCAAGCCACCAATTGCGATACCGTCCGTCCAGTCTTCCAGGGCAATTCTCATTATGAGCTCTGTGTAGACGTTGAACAGAAGCGGAGAAATAATGCATCCTTGACGGACTCCCGCGCTAGGGTGGAAGTGGCTCGAAAGTGTCTCGTCTGCTCTCACTGACGCAGTCCCATTTGTCGCATCGTGAGGGAGGCTCCAGTATTATATTTTCCATGCGCTGCCTGGTTTCCTACATCTGCATGGCCGGTAGCATATTTCCCACGGTCTGTACCCGGATGCAGCGCGGCGCCGGTTGCTAAGCGGATCACATGGCCACCTTAATTCTTTCGGTTGTACTTTCATGAAGATTTTCTGGGATAGTAGTGCAGTGGTTTCCCCTTGCCTTCTGCACCAGACTTTTAGGAGTTATTAGCATCAAGGCCACTGAAGCCTCTTCCTTCCAGTCGCCTGGATGGGTGAATGGTTATCCAGCCATTAGCTCGGACGCCAGAGCCTCGTTGGTTGTCTAGCAGGGGGAACCACGGCGGCCACCGTAGGCAGACACCGCCGCCGGCTGTTCATACGAACTTTTGTTCTACAACTTTGCTAAAATCTTAATGACTTCCAACATGAAGTTAAAATTTTCCGTTACAATTAACACTTTTAATTTACAATTAACACAACTAAATTATAAATCAGGGTACTAATTTTGGTCTATGGGTAAAGATAAAGCCATAGGCAAAGTTATGTTATGTGTATTGATGAACTGAACACTGTTCGCTCGTATTTTAAAAATAATGTTTGAAATGAGTTTCTTTTAAGCTTTCCCCGTTTCTTATCACTTCCTGAAACGGCAGGCAATGCGGTTTGAAAGTTCGAATTTCAAAGAATGAAATGGGAAGTGTATAGTTTGTACTTAGTTAAGTAGGTATTGAAAAATTGATTTTTTTACGGTCAACAGGTTGTTTGCATAGGGAATACCAGGGGGATGAAGTCGCCGGAAACTCACTAGTGCCAAATAATAATTAAAATGTTTCGAAACTACCGCTATATTTAGATTTCTACAATCAAAACATTTGGCAGACAGGCAAACTTCACCTCGATACTCATTTTGTACTTAACTACCTTGGTACCTAATAAGTAAATAATACCTAACTAAGTAAACAGTTTGAAAATCACAAAGAAGTACCTAGGTACTAAAACACAAATTTCAATGTTAGATAATGTAGGTAAGAGCTCTAGGGTTATCAAAAAAAACTTACCTGCATATTATCACGCGGAAATCGATGAAATTGTACCTAAGTCTTTACTTTTTTCTTGATGAATACTTGCACAAAATAACACAACAAATAGTGTGAACTTTTTTTAACTTTTAAAACCATACACAGACCTAGAACCTCCTCCTTTTTTGAAGTACGTTAAATAGTCGAGTGACACTCCTTCGCCCAGTGTCCCACAATCATTATGAACTTCGTGGGACGCGGACCCTGTAGTGTGCTACCCCACACACCCTTCATTGTTGTCCCACACAAGTACATAAGTCGGACTACTGGTAGGCGACAGTCTTAATACTGTGGTAATAGTGTCTCTTTTTATATGAAATGGTGTGCAAGGGGGCAGTAGAGTGCAATAGAAGATGGTCCATTCGGACGGACGGAGGCACCGACGGACTGATACACGGAAGAATGGATTGACGGGCCGATTGATGGATGGACGGAATATGCCTCGTATTACTCGACCACAAATTGATTCATTTCATCACTCAGCAATAATATACTATTGCGAGAGACGCATGCGCAATCTTTTGCTAGATATAAAAAATTTAACACAATACTTTAGATCTGATTGAGGGCTGACCCTTAGCAAAAAAAATTGCTCACAATTTGCTCTATATAATTTAATAACGAAGTTACCTCTAAAATTACACTAATGTCAATTTTGTACTCACATTACAACTCGTGTAAACTTAACACTAAAAAATTATATACTTTTGAAGGTGACCGAGGGCTACTTCTACAATTTTTTGTTTCAAGTTTTTTATTGTAAATTAAAAAAAAAAAAACCATTTTAGCCGCGCCCGCTATGTTATCCAAGCAGGATGGCAAGTTAAAAATTGTGCAAGAGACAAACATTTTGGTTTGTACGCCCTCTTTCACGCTACCAGTGACATCGCAAGAGAAGCCCATTAATTAGATTAGGCCCTCTTGTGTGGAGTATGGCCTACTAACTTTCCCGAGATATAGGAAGAAAACATGCCGCAGCTGTTAGGTGGGACGTTATAGGTTTTTCATACCTTAAACTTTTTCAACTTCAGCAACGCCGCAGACCTGTTGGCTAAGGCTAGCGGGTACATTGGTCCTATTTGCGGTGCATACACCACACTCTTGCAGTAGCACCGGTAACTCTCCTCGATGTTGTTGGCTCGGAACTTGTCGTTACCTCTCTGCCGCCACACCAGTGAGACTTCGTTGCATTTCATAGCTGTGTCGGATTCACTTGTTTTTTTAGCATATGTTGTATGCATCTGTTTTAGCCAGTGTGTGAGAATTTTCCTGGAAGATAAAAATTAAATTAAATTAGTGATTTCTAAATTATAATGAAAGATGTAGGTATTAACTAAAGTTAAAAGATGACATGAATCTGTTAAAGGAACAGTAACTGAAAGGAGTGATAAACAAAACTGACTAAATTGAGTGTTTAAATTTTGTATACATAGTACGGTCAACTTCCCATGACAAGTAGATGCCAACCTTGGATTCATGACTAAGCAATGCCATTCAGGACTTAAGCTAAGTAGACCCTAGTTATTTCCTCGATGTGGGACTCAGATCCAACCCTGCCAAAGTAGAATATTAGTTTTAACCAGGGTTTCTGCTCGAGCTCTCTAATTCGATAAAACTCGAGAAATCAGGCTTCGTTCGAGGCGAGAAAAATTGAATTTTTTTGAAATTCGAAGAGATTTTCCAGAGTTCTTGAGTTCCGAATTCGAATAGCGGCAGGCTCGCCGTACGACTATTGTTCGCCGCGTAACACTAACACCGCCCTTGATCCGTGCTCGTTTAAACTTGTTCCCAACAACAACATCAACCGTTTAATGTCAAAGCAGCCAACCAAACACGGATGAATAGGAAGAACAAAGCCCCAGCACTTGTACTCGTACATTTGAGTCACTACAAAAAAAGGGACAAAAAATGACACATTTCCTGTTTCCAACATGAGTCCCAAGTCACAAGAAGTGCAATAAGAAAAGAGTTTAATATTTTCTAACCGAAACGGAAACGTAAACTCAATCTCGAAAGTTTATTTTCCAAACGCTCATGACAACCAAGCCCACTTTAACTAAAAATGAGCGTGTTTTCAGCCTAGCTGGAATCGTCGTGTCAACATATGAGCGTGTTTTCAGCCTAGCTGGAATCGTCGTGTCAACATCGTGGAAACATAAAACAAAATATATTTTTTCCACCAAAAGGAGTCCTTTCACCTTGCTCCAGCACTCCAGAATGAATCGATTCAGATATCTAATCACCTGAAGCTCCTGGCTAAGCGTGGATTTAACATCCAATCTTACTTTCGGAAGTTACATAGATCCAAGACAAAAGTTGCTGCAATGAAGCTGGGCATTGTCTCTAAGATAAGACGGTATTTCACACATGGACAGCTGCTTACTAATGTACCAAGCACAGGTCCACTCATGTATGGAGTACTGTTCACACTTCATACACCCCGGACACTTCATACTAACGAGCGAGAAATGATATACATATATAAAACAACTGACGTATCTATAGACATGAATGCTAGTAGGGCTGATCACCAGCGGCATTGGTCACCACGAAAAATATTTAATCGAATTTTCAATGTATTTTCAAAAGGTGAGGTAACATTTTTTTTTTTCATTTGTACAATTAAAGATTGGGAATATAAATAGCATTGTTTTCATAGATTTGGTAGTTCGTGTGAGCGAGAGATTTATATTGTTTGAGCAAAACGCAAATAGTCGCGCCACCATTTATCATTCCCAGTCTAATAGTATTGTATGCGTAGAAGTATCTTATTTATGTGTAGCTTGGTATAATTAATTCAATAAAATAAATAAAATTATTTTTGTTATTTGGAATATTTATTTTACCAACTTCGGTACGAAATGAATCAGGCGGGGTGAAACAAAAAAAGTCATAACTAGGGCTCGCAAACCAACAGCTTTCAAGTAACAGCCAAATTATATTCAAATTTTGTATGAAGAATGCATTGATTTAATTCTTCGTAATTTTGCAAAAACAAAAAAATGTATACAAAACACGGAAAAAACGACACCATGTGTATACATTCATTAACTCCTATGAAGAGCGACATTGTTGGATATCTTATAGTATCTTTCCTGTGTGTGACAACCCTTTCGTTCGGTAACCAAACTGTAACCAATCTGCGTGACGGGGGTGTGAGATCGGATCTAGAGAGCGGCAGGGAGTGTCCATACTGTACGCTAGTACTAATATATATACTGTGCTAATGGGATGGATCAGCTCCTATAGCTGATAAAATAGTAGAAGCAAGACTGAGATGGTACGGACACGTGATGAGACGCCCTGACGATTACGTTGTAAAAAAGTGCCTATCCTGTACAGCAACACGAAAACGACAAAGAGGAAGACCCTTAGCGACCTGGCTAACGACTGTCCAAAAGGACATGAAGAGTATGTCCCTTACAGTGGACGATACAAGTAACCGGCAGAAGTGGCGCCGTCTGATTAGAAAAGCCGACCCCGTGTAGCGGGATATGGCGAGGAAGAAGAAGAATGGGATGGATCAGCCCCTTGTCAGTTGCATACCTTGGACGCCATCGACCGACTCGCCCAGAGCACAGTGATGACGAGCTAGTCAACAAGCTACAAAGCCTTGAGCATCGTCTTTCTATCGGTATTTGGGGAAGTACTAATATATATACTGTGTTCAAGGTGAGAGTAAATAGGCATTATTTGAGTTTGCAAGTACCATCCTGGACTGCATAGTTACTTCTCATCAGGTGAGTTGCAGTCAAATGCACTGAAATTTTTTAAATAAAAAAAATCATGACAAAAAATGAGAAACCGACTGCAGACAAGTCGCTTAATGCTCAAATATTCTTGAAGGCCTATTTTCTTAAAATAACTGCTAATTACTTAATAGGTTAACTCTTTCATGAGCATGGGCAATATGTTTGCTAGGGATGCTGTATCAACATTAATCTGTGTTGACTTAGAATAAGGTTCAGTTTGCTCTTTCTTGCAATAGTTGCGTTGCTCATAGAAAACATTGCTTCTAGACTTCTAGATCTAGTCTAGGGATACCTAGTCAACTTTTGGTTTCATTGATTTTATTTGTATGAAATGATCTCAATCAAAACTAATAAATGCCTATGCTTTGTATGATGAATGATTAAAATACTTTAAAATTAGAGTACTGTTACAACAAACAATATTTTTAGTATTTTATTACTTTTCACATCATTTTTGTTAAAAATGGTTTTTCCCAGTTTCGTGATTCTAGTTGCAGATTTTTATTGTTACCTATCCTTAAAGCGCACGCCTGTTATAGCTTTGGGGATTCATTAGAGATAAAATATTTCTTTATTAAAAAAAGTACAGATATGAAACTGTGCTAAGCCATCAAAATATTACATGGTTAATGTTCCGAAAGTGGTCAAGAAAAAAAATTAAAGCTGTTTATTTTTTTTGAGTTAATTAGGGTTATAGTAGACATCAGAATGCAAAATCTAATTAGTAAGATTGTGTGAGCCTAAGGGATCACACTATACATGCGTAAACTTAAGCACTGTAGTTTAATTAGTAATAATGCAAGTTATAGCCTGCTAGGATGTTGTCCAAAATCTGCTAATGGGTAAAGGATTAGGAGTAGGGTTAGGGTACTAACTACTAATAAGAGGTAAAGGATATTATAAGTTAGTGGGTGTCTTGTCAAAAATTTCTTGTTTGGTATGACGCACAAATCAAACTAACAGAGCTTTTTGGCCACAGATACATAGAAAATGTCGTTTCAGTTACAGAATCAAATGTATTTATGATAAAGTCTCCAGAAACTTTTTTGTTAATGGAATGATGCCATAGTAGGTAATCACACTGGTTGTGCCATTCCCCCATTCTAGACAGTGGGTTGGGTACCTATTATCTGCATGAGATGAAAAGATATTACAAATTACCTCATACGACTAGAAATAGTCAATACAACAAGGTTCCATGTCACAAAATAATCCATCACACGCAAATAATAAGTAGTAGGAGTTTTAAGTATATGAAACATAGTGATGTCTCAATGACATAGAAGGACTCCACAGCCATCTTCATTTGGTTAAGACAATTAACAGACTGACAACCCTAAAATGGGTGCATATGCAAAAGAGGGGGGAAGGGGTGGACTAAACATATTCCAATATTTTGATACTTACGTTTGTGTTGGAGATTCACTTCTATGCATTTGCAATATTATTTATTCTTTATTTTATATCAAAAATTTGAGTGGTTTGGCTGAATGCAGCCGAGGATGTAATGCACAAGCTCAAATAGTGCATGTTTACTCTCGTCTTAAAGAGAGAGCAGGGTGAGAACACAGATATGGGCAGGAAATTAGATGCCCTGGCCATTCACATAATGAACAATGAAGTAAACGCTTCATGCATAGGTATATGACTGTGGAACATTAACAACAAAGGGTTTGAAATCGCTCCCCGCGCCTGGTTGTCCAATAAACAAAATAGATCAGAATACTTAGATCTATTATGAAAAAAATTATCAACGACCTAGCGAACAGTAAAGCTAATAAAGACGAGTCGATTCTTTTCTTACGCCCTTTATTTTCTATTATTACTCCTTATTCTATTCTTACGCCTCGGCATTATCTAAGGCCTGGGCCTTGACCTTAACTAAATAGCTATTAATTAACTGAACCACCGAGACGTAAGCTCACGCCGTAATGTGTAGGTAAAGTCGCCAACCTGACTCCTTCATTATTGATAAAGTAGTTCATTGTGTCGACCTCGCTGTCATTAGTCCTGTCTATCTTCTTCTCTTCCGAGGACAGCAGTAGAAGCAGAATCTCCCACTGCTTGGCACTATCATCAGGCAAAATTAGGTTATTCATTTTAACAATTTTAGGTAAACAAACAAGCACAATTTAGCAAGCACTGTCAATTTTAATTTCTTTATTGGCTTCTCTAGATTTCTGCCAATGTCATGTCAACGTAGTGATTTCTATACTCATTGGTCATGTCATAGGAGTTAGTGATTTCTATCTAAAACTTACTTTGATGGGAGAGCGGAGTGACACTTCAGATCCATGATTAGATCTGTGGCAGCGCATATATTACCCACAGATCATATTACCTCACGTCTTATCATTTTTTTATTCGCCCTTCTGAGTGCAGGCTAAGGCTCGAAAAGAAACACACTGAAGCTTGCAAAAAAGGTGACTTAATATTACTTGCGTAAAGATGTGACATTCACCTCCGTCCCCCCGCTAAAGACAAATATTATGAGACCAGCAGGCGTAGCATGAGGTCATAGACATATGTCGCGCGCGACAAGAGAAAATTATCTCTTTCTATGGGCTTTTGTCGCGTGTGCGAGCATGCCGTTACAGGTAGAGAGTGTATATAGGCGACAAATCTGTTTATGATTTTGTTTTGTTGTTCGCAAATTGTTTGGTTTGTATTTCCAAAAAGAGACCGAGATATGAAAGTTTGCTTGATTAAGTAATAATTTGACACAAAAACAACTGTTATTGTTTGTGAGGTGGGCAAACGTAGTGATTATATTATGCTCTTTGGAGGTGAGGGGACTGTCTGGCTCCGTTGGTTTTCGTGCAAGTTTCTGAGATTTAAGCAAAGGAAAAAGTAAGTACCTAATTTGTTATTTGATGATAAAACAATAATAATACACAAAAAAATCTATAAACAGTCGCTAGAAGTTTGTCGATACCTCAAGGGGGTGCCGACATATATCTCTTCAATCAAACGTCAAAATAAGCCTATTCCGGTGCGTTCATGCTCGCACGAGATAAAAATCTACACACTCTCTACAAATGACAGATGAGAGCGAGACTAGTCTTAACTCGCGAGGGCCATACTCGGTGTCGAGATACAATGCCTGCTGCAGGCGTAGCATGAGGTCCATTTTGTCTACCCACTAATGTCAAATGTAGACTTCGAAGCGCAACAAAACGGTTGTATCTCGACACCGAGCATGGCCCTCGCGAGATAAGACTGGTCTCGTTCTCATCTGTCATTTGTAAAGAGTGTGTAGAGATTTTTATCTAGTGCCGAGCATGAAAGTTTGATTGAAGACATATATGTCGGCACCCCTTTCAGGTGTTGACAAACTTCTAGCGAATGTTTATAGATTTTTTGTGTTTTATTATTATTTTATCATCAAATTACAAATAGGTATTTTGACTATGTTTAAAATATGTAACAATTTATTGTCATCCTAATAAAGTGTAATGTAAAAAGCATATTTTATTAATGTTCTGAAAAAAAAAAGGTCATTTTCTGTATAAAAAACATAAATGTTTTTTTTTTTGTGGTTTGATCACGTGTTTGAAAACGCTCTGTTATTGGTTGGAACTCTGATGACGTCACACAGAAGTAAACATTAGGTTCAGTGCGTGCTTTCACTATTACAGCAGTTTGTTGTTTACTTATGTGTGACGTCATCTGTCAGAGCAACCAGGCGCCATAGCGAACATTGCGTTTTGGCGCGTATTTTTAAAATTCAAACTTTAACATTGATTTTCTCCATATATACGACAGATCTCCAGGAAATATTAAAATGGTTTGCATTTTATACAAAAACAAATAATACAAAACTATTTTCTAGTAGTAGTCAAATAGCCTATTAGGTACCTACTTACTTTTTCCTTTTATTTTCCTTTGCTTTAGTTTTAGATACTTGCACGAAAACCAACGGAACCAGGCAGTCCCCTTACCTCCAAAGAGCATAATATAATCACTACGTTTGCCCACCTCACAAACGATAACAGTTGTTTTTGTGTCAAATTATAACTTAATCAAGCAAATTTTCACATCTCGGTCTCTTCTTGGAAATACAAACCAAGCAATTTGCAAACAACAAAACAAAATCTTGTAACAGATTTGTCGCCTATCAAACTGCTATGTCGCCGCGACTTTTCACTCTACACACTCTCTACCTGTAACGGCATGCTCGCACACGCGACAAAAGCCCGTAGAAAGAGATAATTTTCTCTCGTCGCGCGCGACACATGTCTATGACCTCACGCTACGCCTGCTGGGTGTTGTATAATCGTTATTTATGATACAAGGGTGGTAAAAAGGTCAAACCCATACGAGTGACCTTTGTGAGCCCGAGCCGCAGGTGAGGGTTTACCATCGTCACGCACGAGTATGTTATTTTCTTTTACACCCATGTATCATTCGAAATTTTTCAATTCAGTTGTGACAAAACAGGTTAAATAAAAAAAACGTGGGTACATACCTATCAAGGTTTCGGCTTCTGGCTCATTTTTAATGTCCGGGGAGTAATCAATCTCACTTTGTTTTTTCTTAACCATACACATAAATACATTTTTATTACACATTAACTAGTCATAATTTTATTCATTTTCACAATTAAAACATCTCAAACCAGTTTTACGGAAATTGCGCCATATTTTAGCTAGCACACGTACGCATGCGTAAGTTTTTTTTAATATCATAAATAGACTACAATAAGGCTTGGGATAATATTATTATGAGTAAAATTTCTTTAATTATTATGTAATTGTTCTAAATTACTTTTTCAGTACAGTTGCTCGAAAAGTGGTCCTTTATATGCCAGACAAGTGTGCGCAAAATTGGTTTTACCCCACACGTGCTTTTGCTTTACCACTTTTTTAATTTCCAACTCGGAGGAACAACACATTTCTAGCAATAAAAAATATAATAACCAGATACATATTCTTCTTCAAGACTTTTTATAGGAGAATTTAAAAAGAGACAGGTTGTTCCTCCGTGAGGTTAATACATAACGAGGGCTGATTATCTTTGTTTTATATCTTTGTGAAGAAAAGAGAATAAATATGAATTAAGCGCATAGGTTATACCAAGGAGTTTATAGGTAAATCTGGAGGCCACACTCTAAATACCTAATTGAAGCAAAGAAATATGCCCTTGAAATGTCTCTTTACCGCTCCGTCTCTTTTCAATTAGCGGGTGTGAGCAAGAGCTTCACCTATACACGTCTTGTTTATACCTCCTAATTAGAAAGAGACGGAGCGGTAACGAGAAACTTCAAGGCCATATTTCTTTGCTCCAAGTAGGTATTTAGAGTGTGGCCTCCAGATTTACCTATAAACTCCTTGGGTTATACCAAGGAATAGGTCATCTTTTCCAAGGAGGTTTTAATGCTTATAATAATATCATCCCAAGCCTATGTCATCTTTCCAAGAAGTATTTAATGCTTATAATAATATTATTTCAATCCATAATGTAGTCTATTTATAAGATAATATTAAAATGAAACTATGAATAGTTAATAATGTGTAATAAAAAATATAGTAGTATACAAGAAAAAACAAAGTGAGATTACTCCCCGGACACATAAATGACGTAGCATTTTTCGAGTGGGATTGAGTTCCATTAAGTACCACCCTTGTATCATAAATAACTTTTATTCTGTGCAGAAGGGTTTAGACATAAAGGAAAAAAAAACTGTTCGCAGCGACAAACAGTTTTTTTTATGAGCTCAATAATTCTGTAGAAAACATAGAAAAGTTATAAAACTTGGCGACTTTTTAAAATGGTAGATTTTTTTAATAAATCTGATCAATTTTATATAAAAACTTATTTCTCGTACTATTATTTAGTCAAGTCAGTTACTTTTTAGGGTTCACCCTGGGTATACCAAAGGGAGACCAACGGGACCCTATTATTAATATTTAGTATTTTTTGGTATTCCTACTAAGCCTTCTCTGTCTCAAGCAATATGGTATTTTACTACTAATCATTTAAGTAACTTTTTATCAGCTTTCAAAAACGAAAGTCTGTTTTGCAATTATTCGTGTTATCGACATAGTAGAGGTGGGAATCATACATCGATTACTTTTTTTATTAAAAGTTTGAGTGCGTTTGACAACATCTCATCTGATGGTAAGTGACGATGTAGTTGAGGATGGTACACGAAAACTCAAATAATGCCTATTCACTCTCGCCTTGAAGATCCCCAAATTGTAAGAGTCGGGAAACACAGACGCAGACAAGGAGTTCCACTACATCGCTGTCCGCATAATAAATGAGGAAGCATAACGCTTCGTGCGTATAGGCTGAATATCAACAACATAGGGGTGGAACCTCTCCCTGCGTCTCGTTACACGAAGGTGGAATGGAGCTGGGGGAATGAGGTCATGCAGTTCTTGAACACACTCTCCGAAATGAATTCGATAGAATACCGAAAGACAGGCTACTTTACGGCGATGCTCAAGGCTTTGGAGCTTGTTTACATTCCCCGCAAACAAAATTGGCTTAATAATTAGCTGATAAATCAGCACAGAAGTTCCTACTAATATTATAAATGTGAAAGTTTGGATGGATGGTCTCGTGCTTCACCCAAAATATTTATTCAAAATAGGTGCAAATTACACTCTTTCTGATAGTCAAATAGTAAGTAATTACATAATGTGATTTGTGAAAAATATGAATTAAACAATCATTAGTTAATAACGTCAAAATCCAATCCTTGATATAAAACAAATTGTTATTATATTAGAACATGAAAACAATATGACACGAAAAGTTATACATTAAAATCAATAAATGTCATTAACGCCTTTGACAAGAGTAGGCCAGTTCACGCGGACAGCACCTAGTCACGAGTACAACGCGAGAGTCAGCCATCACTCCCATCAATCACATTAGAGGGAAAGGAACCCAGGTGGAGCACAAATCAGTTGGAGTACGAGCACTTAAAATTCCTCATGCTCCACCCAGGTTGAGGACTCAGGTGGAGCACGAGGACTCACAATTCCTCATGCTCCACCCAAGTGGAGCACCAATCTATTGGAGTACGAGGACTTAAAATTCCTCATACTCCACCCAAGTGGAGCACGAATCAGTTGGAGTACGAGGACTTACAATTCCTCATGCTCCACCCAAGTGGAGCACGAATCAGATGGAGTACGAGGACTTACAATTCCTCATGCTCCACCCAGGTGGAAAACTCAGGTAAAGCACGAGGAACGACCTGGAAATCAATCACGCCAGAACCGCTGAATGGATCTGGATGAAATTTGGTAGATTGACAGATTAGGACCTAGATAAACATATAGGCTATTTTTATCCAGATTTTTAAGTGGTTCCTGTGCAATAGCTGCTAACTCACTCTTTTTAGGTTCCGTACCCAAAGGGTAAAAACAGGACCCTATTACTGAGATTTCGCTGTCTGTCTGTCACTAAACTGTATTTTATGAACCGTGTTATCTAGACATTTAAAATGTTCACACATGATGTATTTCTGTTGCCGCTATAACAAATACTAAAAAACATAATAAAATCAATATTTAAGGGGGCTCCCATACAACGTGATTTTTTCGATCGATATTGATAAAGACAACAGGTAGATGCTTGAAATATTCACAGAATATTGAGTTGTATTATTCACTTTAAACAATTAAGTAAATTAAAAAAATATATATTTACGGGGGACTTCCATACAACAAACGTGATTTTAATAGATAATGGTACGGAACCCTTCGTGCGCGAGTCCGACTCGCACTTGGCCGGTTTTTTTGTTTATTTCTGTCACGTCGCAATGAAGTGAAAGATTGACGTGCTATTTTGCACAGAGATAGTTGTGGGGTTGGAAAGTGACACATACTACTAATTAGCATAGCCCGACATAGTTCCTAAGGGATCTAGAGAAAACTCCATTGCGGCTCGCGCAATGCGCACTCTCGAAGATAGTCATACAACTGTTTCACGTGAGCGAAACCACGGGCAAAAGCTAGAACAAAATAAATGCGAATTGAATTGGTTCCTTTGGGAGTTGCTCATTTTATAAGTAGGAGCCCCAGTTTCTTCTCTGTGGCGTGATGGTTAGTCCATTCGCTTCTTACCAAGAGATCGCAGGTTCGATTGTAAGACTCGGTTTGGTTAGTTGTAGTAGGACTTTCGAGACCGCCTGGTTAGCTAACACCATCAGAATTAAATCCTGCCGCTAAAGATAAATGTGGATGCCTTCAGACATGAATATAATATAGCCAGTTCCCCATTGCGTTGGACAATATTCTTAAGCCCGCTTCCATCTTCGGCATTATCGTCACCGTAGGTGATTATATGCTCCTTTGGGAGTTGCTCATTTTATAAGTAGGAGCCCCAGTTTCTTCTCCGTGGCGTGATGGTTAGTCCATTCGCTTCTTACCAAGAGATCGCAGGTTCGATTGTAAGACTCGGTTTGGTTAGTTGTAGTAGGACTTTAGAGACCGCCTGGTTAGCTAACACCATCAGAACTAAATCCTGCCGCTAAAGATAAATGTGGATGCCTTCAGACATGAATATAATATAGCCAGTTCCCCATTGCGTTGGACAATATTCTTAAGCCCGCTTCCATCTTCGGCATTATCGTCACCGTAGGTGATTATATGCTCAGCGATTATCGTCTCTTACCATCAAGCGCGATGATGCCAAGGGCTTACCAGTTATGGATAAAAAATACTTCAGCTATTTTAAACGCAGCCTTACTGGTTGATGTTTTGTTCGACAAACATTTTTACAGGAGGGGTTTATCCATGATACTGAACTACTTTTGTTTTACAACTTTGCTGAAATCGCAAAATAATTGTATTTCCCATACAAACGTGGCGAATCAGCTGATCGACTAGTATGAGTGTTTTTTAACTTAATTAGCTGGTACATAATACGAGTATAGTACCTATGTGAAGTTCACTGGTAGTGAAGCAAATGGTAACTAAATCATGACTTTTACCAAAGAGTAGGGAATATTACTAAAGTTTATATTACTTTGTATAGCTTTTCATATTAATGTAAACTTGCTTGGAAATTTTAGCATTATTTTGACCTTTTTCGAGATACATCGAAATTGCTGTTCTGGCCAAATACATGCGAGCAGAGGCAGGCAAAAGTTGTATGAAAATCCATATCTGTCGTGTTTTAGCGGCCAAATAAATTACTATGTAAACTCATATCTGTCGTGTTTTTAAACATGGAACGATCTTTTACTCCGAAACATGGCAACCAAAGAGGTAACTTATCAAAAGTTTTATTTAAATTTCGAACTGGCTTGCAAATAGAAAGCTGTTAATTGAAAAAAAAAACAAATGAACATTGGCGCGTGAAAAAATATTGTATTTTCAAATAAAAAATTCTGCCTAGGTACTACTTAGTTTTAATTTCCGCGCATTATTTGAGAAAAATATACAAGCCTTGGCCACAACTAGGCATTGATGGGCTTACGTATGTGTGCCTCGGCTTCGCCTCCGTCCACATTTACACGTTCGTTCATCAATGCTTCTTTTGCAGGCCGCTGCAGTAATGCACATACTCGTACTATTTAAAATAGGTATTTTCGCACTTGATTCCTTTGTTCTAGCATAGTTCTAGTGCCCTGGGAATTTAAAATTACACCGTGTTTCTTTTCAAATCAATATTAATTTTTGAAGATGAGAGAATTACATATTTTTCGTAAAGTGTCAATAATCACTACATTGGGAAAGGAAATCAGAAGTATTTCAATTGCTTACTTACAATAAAAAATAAAATGCGACACGCACTTATAAGTATATTATAATACAATACAATATAATATGTACGCTAGTGTTTTAAATAACGTTTAAAATTAACCAATAAATTGGTGTTCTGTTGCGGCAGATAGTAATTACATAACTACGTATAATATTATATACATCGCCTACAATTACATAAGTATTTAGTAGACTTACAACCAATAATTTCATAAGTGTTAGTTGAATAATTTTTTTATTACAAAAAGTATTACGGTATCCTAAATAATACGAATTATAAGGCTGGCATACATATTACTTAACTGTCTTTCTCAGATACACAAAAATATAAGACACTGCCTCAAACTACGTACTTTTATTGCCTATAGCCCGGGTTCGGACTCACTGGCGCAAAAACGATTTGAAGCTACATAGTAGTAGAAAAGGTCCGTTTTGATATATTTTTTTATTAATTTTGGCACAAATATGTTACTTCAATACACAAAATAATAATAGAATATAGTGTTTTATACATTGAATAATAATTGTTTTTATTTAATATACAGCATGATTCAGGGTAGGCTCGAGCCCCTCGGTGGGGACGTATATGAGCTGTAATGATGATACAGCATGGCTGACTTTTAATTAGTTTTTGATAGCAAAGGATATGAATGTACTCGTGATTACAAACAAATTTCCCAAAGAATATGTATTTCAAATAAAATAAAAAAAATTTGGTCCTCGACACTGATAAGTTATCAAATCGGCAAAAATGTATCGAAGACAAACATTTTTTTTCATAGATATTCGAAATATAGTTTCTTTGGAAAAGTTGCTTGTAATCACGAGTACATTAATATCCTTTGCTATCAACAACTAATTAAAATTCACCCCATACACTACATTCTATTACGCAATTATTAATTATTTCGAATGATCAGATTTTGTGTTTAAGTAGTACCTACTTCTGAATTTTATAGTCTGTAAATCGTTCGTGCACCCGCGAATTCGGGGCTTGGGCTATGATTATACAGAGTGTTATGAAATTGATGAAGGAAACGTTACACGGGGCTTTTACTCGTCGGACTGAACAATGAATTTTCAAATTCCAAAGAGACCCATGGGTCCATTCGCAAAAAAATGAACTTTCTGAATAGTTCAGCTAGTTGACTAATTTTGTGAATTTTTGTATGAACCGTCGATTTTTTTTAGAACAGACAATATATATCCTTAGGAAAAGTAAGATTAGAAGAAGCCCCAGTTAAAGGGTCCTACAAAAAATTTGCAACATGCACAAAATGATACTGTTAATTTATATATAATAACTAGAAGAATGTGTATTTAATTACTTAACTATTTGACACTGAAATCCTACAAATGTGGGGGCCATGGTGGACGTGCTCATTGAAAACTGTCAGTATTTTAAATAACATCATTATTTTTATGGAAAACACTAGAGGCCCTTTCATTTGACATCTCGCATAGGTTTTAGGAGGGCACCGATCGTCCACTGGCGCCGCCATCACTTTTTAAATTACTTCTTTAATTTAAAAACAAACACGCAAAAAGTACGATGGTCTACTTGCAGTCCACATGGTAAATGTAGACAAATATTGAACACGCTAGTAACTATCAATTTAACTGACCTTGGTGGTCACTTTTGTCAGATAAGTTGATAATGTGTGTGCTTTTAGTGTTATAAACCCTTCGCCTTATGGATCACAATTGGTCGGGGGTACTTTGTGGGTAATACAATCCTTCACCATATGGATCACAATTAGTCCGGGGTACTTTATAGGTAATACAATTCTTTACCATGTGGATCACAATTAGTCCAGGGTACTTTTTGTGTTATACAATCCATCACCATACGAATCACAATTAGTCCGGGGTACTTTTTGGGTAATACAATCCTTCACCATATGGATCATAATTAGTCCGTGGTACTTTTTGGGTAATACAATGCTTCACCATTTGGATCACAATTAGTCCGGTGTACTTTTTGTGTAATACAATCCTTCACCTTATGGATAACAATTAGTCCAGGGTACTTTTGTGTAATACTATCCTTCACCTTATGGATCACAATTAGTCCAGGATACTTTTGTGTAATACAATCCTTCACCATATGGATCACAATTAGTTTCGTTTTTTATAAAATAAATAATTTAAAACGTTATAGCGGTGCTAGTTCTAAAAAAAAGTAGCACCCCAAAAAGGTAGCCCAATGCTTAATACAGGGTTATTTTTTGGACACCTGGCCAAAACTTAACTGTAGCTTCTCATTAAACTGAACAACTTTTGGTAAATTCCCAAAAGCATTTGCGAACCGTACCATAGCTTATTTGTGGTAAGTTTTTCAGTTCAATGAATGCCACAGTTAAATTTTATATTTTTTTCTTCCTTGTTTATTGCTTACGTGAACCTATATTCCTATAGGGCACAAATTGTATAAGTAATTGAGGGGAAACAACTTATAACTACTTATGTATAATTGCAAGTAATTATTCGTTGTAAGTAAGTAAAGATAGGTAGCTAAGACACACTGAACGTACGTTTGATAGGTCGCAGGGTTCTCTTGTCTACGTACTTCTACTTAACTAAAATATATTTGACTAAAGTTAAAACTAAAGTATAGGGAGATAATATGATCAGCTCTCACAGAAAATTAATTATGCTGCACTGAAATGCATTTTTAGAAGAGTTAACCATTATGATTATAACAAAATTAATCTAATCTTAGAAAAATATAAAACTTTAGTAATTGTATAAAAATAAATACAATTTTTTTTCATAGGTGGGTAATAAATAAATAATAATGAATTATATGTTATTTATTATGCGATTAAATAATCTTACCCCAGATTTATCAAAAAGATGTAGGTACATGATTATAGTTGATTTTTTTTGACACTATTATTATAAGAATTTATTTTTTTATACAGGTGAATATCCTTTTCGCAGGCAGTGTAGTGACTGTTTCAGTAGTATATAAAATCCCTTTCGAAATCGTAATAAAAATATACATATTCAATAGAAAATACACTGTTCGCTCAAACTTAATGAAAACACAAAATTTTATTTGTGACAATTTTAAAACGGACTTTTTTCGATTGTACTACCACTACATACTGAAAGTCACTACACCGCGGGAACGGAATGAAACGCCCTGTTTGTTTAGTTAGAAAGCCTTTTTTGGGAATAAATTAATAGCGTCAAAACGGACAGTAAATAGGGCGGAGAACACGGAAGTTTTGGGCGCGTGACGGGCCACGCATTGTGTACGGTTGCGGGATCCGGGTTTCTTCATAACTTGAAAACTGTCACAGGATACCCGAAGCCATTTTGAGATTTCTCACCTAGGTCCACTTTCATGGGTGATGAGATGAATGACAGATTTAATGGTAGGTACCCACCCCACGAAAGAGGTGTGTTAAAAAACTAAATTCATCCTTTTTTTTACTTTATGGGAGTGGGAGGCATAAATAATACGACTTTTGACTCTCATTTCTGGTCATACGGTAACCTCTAAATCTAATGGCGACCTAGTAAATTTACTGTGACAGGACAGAAGGTGGTACTCGGGGAAAGTATAATGCCATTTTGGCTTCGGAACTTTAAAACTAATCATCTTATTCATTTACGATACTCTACACTACATAGATCTCCTTCTATCGTGTCGACGACAAGCCATATCTTTCATGCTCAGTATATGGTCACCATAAGGGTGCTATCGACGGGTTCCCAGTGTAGATGTAAGGTTAAATTGGACATGCTATCAGATCTACATTCATTATATATTGTTTTGTTTATCCTGTCATAAAAATTAAATGTTTATTAATGTAAAAAGTATCGCATGTCGTTGTTTAAAATTTTCTTTGCCTTCTTTGTTATTTATTATTATTTTATACAGCTTACATAAGAGTGCAGGGAATTGTACAACTATTAGCTAACTTTCATACCATTATGATTGGAAGAAAAAAAACAAGACATTTTGGCAAATGATTAATATAAAAAATAAAATTAATTAAGGAGACGCTACACTCAATAACGAGTAACTAGAACTTTTCAACTCAAACCTACGGAAACGCCGAACGTGCGAGTACACTAGCGCAAAATATTATGACTGTGAAACTATAATAACATATCAATGGTGGTCATTCATAAAAAAAATATAAGCGTCGACTTGAGAATTTGCCCCTTTTTTAGGAGACCACATACCTTGAACAAATTAGTTACTATTAATTTAACTGACAGTAGCGCCCACTAAGTGAAAAGAGTATTCAAAGCTTTGTATGTTTGTTTGTGTTCTAAAGGGTCTATATTGGATTAGAATTACTCCGGCGTACTTTTTGTATTTTCGCTTTTTATATCAAACATATACACATCTTAATGCAGCGCTAGTGTACGTTCCGTACCCTCTTTGTGATTGATTGACAGAAATTTTTGGTTAGTACAAAGTGAGATTGAAGTGATGGACATCTTCCTTAACTGATGTTAGTATACCCAGTGCCAAGGTGTATAGGGTGTAAGAGACAGCCTCCCGAAGACTGACAGGGCTCATAATTTTGAATCATATTCCACTGGAATTTCATTCAGTAATCAATTGGTATTTAGACGTGTTTTTTAAGAAACAGAAATGGATGCATAACTCGGCCGGCGAACGATCGCCCACTCACTATGCGTGCGCGTCGCAATGGCGCGACTTCGCGTTACAAACTTAATGCATCCTTCAGTCATCGGCAGGCTGTCCCTTATATCCTACATTGTTCTTCAAAAGAACTGGAGTTTTCTTTAGTGAATTAGATATAATCTAAAGGAACAACATTGCCCACCGCAACTACTATCATCAATAACACGTGTAATTTAAAAGGATTTCAATTCGTTTTTACGTGGAACGAGCAACATTGCCGCTCTAGAAATACAGAATGATTTTTAATTCATATGGGAACGGGCAATATTGCGGCTCCAGACATACAATGTATTTTTAATTCATGTGGTAACGGGCAATATTGCGGCTCACAGGGTGATTTTTCATTGGCTGAAAAGCGGCAAATGGTAGATGTTACTCGTGAAGAAAACTAGCCAAGAAACCTATATAATCGAGGCAAAGAAAGCAAATCTAGACTATCCACATACATTTAGAATATCCACTGATAATTTAGCAATATTACTATTGACAATTGGCATTGCTTGGACATATTAAGATTTATAGTGAAAAAAGGAAATTAGAAATAATAACTAAATTCGTTTTTATAATCGTCAATTAAAATTAAGACTGTTTTTCAGTCGCGTGATTCAAACTTGATAAATAACATTTTTAACTATGAGCCAGATTTAGAGCAAGCTTGCTCACTTGGATGAATAACATGATAATGTATCAAAAAAAAGTGTGTGAAAAGATAACATAGGCAAGTTAATGCGAAGCCTGGTCCAAGAGCTGTCACAATATATAAGTGGTGTACTAAAAGCACACCCTGAACACTTCATACAACGGGCTAGAAATGACATTTCAAAAAACGAATGACGGAACAAACAAAATGGCGGCGAAATCCTATACGTTCGACAACCAAACTGTAACCAATCTGTTTCAGTCTGGGTGACGAGGGGATGAGGTCGCAATATAGAGAGCGGCAGAAGGTGTCCATACTGTGTGTTAGTACTAATATATATATTTTGCTAAAAGTAAGGGCACTTAAGTTGTCACAGGCTGGAGTTGTGGTAATATCAATATAACAATTATTTCATTGAATAATATAAATTGTTAAACCGTTTCAAAAGTGAGCTTTTGACCTTCAGACTTCTTTCAATAGCACCTTTTGACATCAAGTCTCCCTGGCTAGATTTCAATTGGACGGGACCACCACCATGCAGCCATTGAAGTTTTTAGTTACTTTTGATACCACACATCTGTGGTGGGTCTTGGACCACTTTTGATATACCAAACATCTATGCTGGGGGCTCTTTGACCGCTTTTGATATACCACACAACTGTGGCGGCTCTTGAACCACTTTTGATATACCACACATCTGTGGCGGCTCTTGGACCGCTTTTTATATAGGTACCACACGTCTGTGGCGGCTCTTGGACCGCTTTTGATTTACCACACATCTGTGGCGGCTCTTGGACCGCTTTTGATATACCACACATCTTTGGCGTCTCTTGGACCGCTTTTGATATACTACACATCTGTGGCGGCTCTTGGACAACTTTTGTATACCACACATCTGTAACGGCTCTTGGACCACTTTTGTATACCACACATCTGTAGCGACTCTTGGACCACTTATGATATACCGCAAATCTGTGGCGGCTCTTGGACCACTTTTGATATACGACACATCTGTGGCGGCTCTTGGACCACTTTTGATATACCACACATCTGTGGCAGCTCTTGGACCACTTTTGATATACCACACATCTGTGGCAGCTCTTGGACCACTTTTGATATACCACACATCTGTGGCGGCTCTTGGACAGCTTTTGCCCTCCATCATTTCAGAATTAATAATCAATCACTTTTTTTTTCAAAAGATCAACACGTTTTTAGACCACACGCGCGCGGCGTTGTGGAATTGGCCATTATCCCTCATATAAACATGATTAGTTTAAAAACTGTAAAGAATCATATAAATTCAAGTATAATTAAAAAACAAAAATAGTCTAAATTTTCATTGAAAAATATACCAGATTTTTTATAACAATGCCAATTAATATGTAAAAAAATATGTTTTTGATTGGATTTCATAAGTTTTTTGGGCAAAGTTTTCCAGTTTCATAAGAAAAATTAGCCACGTTTTAACGAATAAAAACTCACCCTATATGTATGCAAATGTTAGGTTATTGATTATAAATGCTAGAAACTTTATGGATCCGTAGTCTATTCAAATTTTGGTTCGAGACGCATGCCCTGTTTTGTTAGAGTCGTGCTGTTTCTCAGCCAATACACGCCTAAACCTTCCACACTAACCTAGATATGTAAATTCAATAGAAATATTTTACAGTACCTATTATAATTTGTTACAAAATTTACCTAATCTCCTCAGTCTTCGCTTGGATCGCTATGAGGGTTTCCCTCCGATTTTAACCTGAAATTAATAAACAAATTCAAGAATTTTTACATCCCCTGTTTAAATAACACGGTTTCTATAAATTTAGTTTAAGTATATATTATATAATACTGTATAATTGGTATCTTTATTGTTATTGTTTCTGGGACTTTTATTAAGCTTAAGGTGCACGGGCTTCAATGTACATAGTTCGGTCAGCACCACTTAGAAGTTACTTTTTAAATGAACAGGTTATATTTAGTGATCGATTAACTAAACTCTTAAAAAGTTATCGCGATTTAGTAACCAAAAAATTAGAAATAAAATTTAATTAAAAATAGCACTTATTTCAAAAGTATTGTAAGATAGTATACACGTACTCACAAACATGATTTTTGTGTAAGTGAGCCTACGAATATACAGATACAAAATAAAGAGCTAACAAAAAATTAGGGTTGGACAAAGAGCTGTTGTATATTGTGTCCGATACACAACCGTAAATTATTTAAGTGAATACTTTTTATCCCGCCTCTGTACGCTCCTGCTATAGTAGTAATTTCAAGAGCTTTATTATTTTGATCAAATAAACACTAACAAAAAAAGAATAATAATAATGGCAATGGTAATTTCATAAACGTAATAATCAATAACCAAAAATCAAATTCTCCTACGTTAAAAATAGTCGTCCCGGGTGTGACGTACAAAAATCTTTGAACTGGATGCCCTGCCAGTTTCGAACAAAGGAGTATCCACTTCAAACGAACGTTACTTGGCATTTCGACACATTCGATTCATAATATTTCTGGCTGTAATAGTTAGCGGGCATACACCCACCGACAAATAATTGACATTTTGTTCATCCAACAAACGTTCGATAGATTTTCAAATGCAAAACAATAATTCGCAATACTTACAATACGAAAAAAATCAAAATTAAATAAATGCAGCGACGTCGTATGTACGTTGTTTCATTAATCTGATATTTTATACACTTTAATATTTATAACAAAACGTATGAAGTATTTAGTGATAAGTAAATACGATACAAAGGTATTGAACTATATATTACAATGCTACACAGTACTTTTATAACTGGCATTATAGCCGTAAACTATTAGCTAAAAATTCTTCTAAAATGCGAATATAAGCTCATACTTACATTATTTCGATTTAATAACATGTAAGTGAATGATTCATTAACAGTTAAACATCTTAAATTATTTATCTAATTTTATTATAAAAGTAATAACTACATGTAGTTTTATTGAAAATTCATTTAAAAAATATATTAATTTACTATTGGTAAGAAAATTAATATTCCTTGTATGGCGTCATTTTGAAAAACCAAATGCAGAAAACACTACATCAAATGAATGTCGTAAATATAAAACTACACGCATCGAACAAGTCTCAGAAACTCGCATAAAATTTCGATATAATTCATCATTTGTATATTATTTAGAGCCACTTTTACTATTTTAAAAATGGCGTGCTCAAATTTACTCGTTGTGGACGTACATTTAAAGCAAAGATTGGTTACATTAGACATCTTCGAGCGCATCAAAGAGCAATTATAAGATTTTTAAAAAGTGTATCATATTTTTAATTTAATCTACGACAAACGAAGTATAAATATGTTTCAATCTAACTCCCTGTCTAGTCAAAAAGGTTTATTAAATTGGTGTAAAAACGTTAAATAATAAACATAAAATAATAAAAAATATGGACTATATTTTGTTGCTTTGACTTTTTTGATTCGATTCGAATGTATTGTTTACTATTTGCTGCATAAAAAAATATAAAATATGTTCTCGTAAAATTTTAGTTATTAATAACCAAAACGCCAATGTTCTTGTATAAATTCTAAATTTGTGTAATGTATAAGCTTCTAAATATTTCATTTCACGTACTATTTACAGGTGTTCCCGAGATACTGTCAAGCGGAAATTTAGATATTAGTATCCGAATCATCCCCATGAATGTTCCGCAACAGTTCACGAGTTTTCCGAGATATTCGTATTTCGATATCAGATTTTGTACTAAAAACACCTTTGCTTGGACTTAGACATCAGTTTGTGAAAAAAAACATCATATAATTATGCCAGTCCAATAGAAGAAAAACTTACTTATTTCATCAGTATAAAAACTAACATAAAATTTCTTTTTTTTTACGAATTGGTATGAGACTATGTTTTAACCCTTTAATAGAAATCATTATTTTGGTATAACCAATTTTTATTTGTTTTGACTTTTATACAGTTTTGGAGTAAAAGAAGAAGTTTTTATTGTATTTGGTTCAAATAATTGTATTAATATTTTTTTTACAAACCGACATCAAAGTCTAGTAATTATGTTTTTCAAACAAAATCTGGATATCAAAATACAAATATCGAAAATCGTGAAATTTCACAGAATATACGAGTACATGGGGACATTTCGGATACCCCTAAAGTTGCTCCATAACTGGATTTCCGCTTGGCACAATTCTGAAACACCCTATATACGGGCCTAACAAAAATAAATGCTAAATTAAATTCCGCGCGAGGGTTTTTTCGATGCTAGTCTTTGGGCACGGAATCCTAAAATAATTTACCCCCATCTCGTAGAAAACCAAAATTTTGATCATATTAGAAAATAAATAAGTGTGAGTAACAATACTCTGACTCACAACAGTTTTTAGCAATGGATGGACTTACAGCAAACACAGTAAAAATGCTTTGAAATGCGACCTAACATGCACGTTGTAGATAGTTCCCGCGTATTTAACAATGTTTTAAGAAAACAACTTGTAAATAAATATAAAAGGGTAATTTGGTGTGTATTACACGAGTGTATGAAAGAAAATGTTAAACTATATTTAAATTAGAAATACATAAGAAATTAGAAAAGTAAATGTTGAAACCATTTGATGAGCCTTGTTAATTTTTGAAGTATATTTCATACTTCAAAAATTATGTCTATTTCAGACACAATATGGAGATTTTAACGTAAATTTGGTAGCGTGAGTGCGCTATATAAGTACCGCGACGCGGCAATACTTTTGGGTTTTGGTCTGCGTGTTAACAGGTTACAAAAAACTAGGGAAATAGAAAAAAATCGCTTTCCAATAACATCAATTTGTAACACAATATCGTACAATGATATTAAGGACTTGTTCTCGTTTGTTTGGACTTATTGAATTAAAATATTTTTCGAAAAACCTAAAAGCTTCTTGGTACAAGCTTTTATTTGAAAAGAGTTTTTATGTTAAAAAAGCAAAATGCTCATATGAACATAAATTTCATACTCAGCTCAAAAATAAAAGGTAGATTTAAGATGTATGCGTTGGTATAATTATCTCTTAATTAACCGTTACCTCACTATTTGTTATGATTGTTGTATGAAACTCAATATCTACTTTATTTTTTATATGTGGTTTCATATGATTCTATTGAAAATAAAAGAATATTCTGGGACCCAGCTTCCACCTCCAAAGTTCATTGGAAATACCAAAAGGATCTATTGTCACCGGGAATACGGCTTCATTCCAAATTTCAGCTCGATCGGACGAATCTGATAGTCGCCCTAAGTCGAACTAAACAAACATACATACAAACATTGCAGGTTAAATAAAAGCTTTTAAAAAGAATGTATTCAAAAAAAAAATATTTTAGCAATACCATTCATCAAAACCGCCATGTTGTACTCGACAGCTGTCATGTTGTTTTGTCAAAGTGTAATTTTTTGTGGTACCCTCCTATGGATGTAGTGACATATATACTCTTTGACTTCCGGCACACAAAGGAAGGGTTGTGACGAAGACATACTTTATGGTTACTGTTTATGTTATGATGTTTTAAAAAAACACTTCTGTCTGCTTTCTTTTTACAATAGTCCATTGCCGGTGGTATCCGCTTACTTTATTGAACCCTGACCCTCCCTCCTATTGTCACTAATTGGGCTACCTACGGCGCTGGTCAGGGGGCGCGTCGAGGGCGCAGTGTACTTCCGGTGGTTATGTTTATTTTTGGATAATTATTTCCAAATTGTACATGGCTTAGCCAGTATTGAAAACAAGTCCTTTACCAGAGTTCCGCAAACGCTTGAGAACAAGAAGATGTAAGATCATGACGTTAGTACAATCGGGTACTTGACAACATCAAAAATAAACTATGAAATAAGATCCACAGAATAATATATCGTTCCGAATTTCAGAAAAACTTATTCGTTTGGTTTTCCATGAACATATTCTACATTAAATTTATCAATTTTGTCGACGTAATTCAGGGTAGGCTCGAGCCCCTCGATGGGGACAAATATGAGCTATGATGCTTATATTCAACAAAATCAAAAACTTATAGTACGTCAACAGCAAATAATTATGACGTCATAGTTCACATTCATAATAATTAAGTAAGACATAGTAGGCAAGTACCGAATTGTCTTACGTCATATTTTGTTGACGTCAATATTTAAGCATATTCAAAATTCTGCGAAATTTGAAAAAAAAAAACATTTGCTAAATAACAGGTAAACCAGGGATGGGGAAATGGCGGCCCGCAACACGATTTGACCCGGACCGCGATGTAACTATACACGGCCGTCGAGAACGAAAGAAAGGTAGGTTGTCACTTTTCAGTCAGCGGTAGCAGACAGAATTAGATTACTGTATTATTTAAGAGCTCTGGTGGCAATGAGCTGAACAAGTTTTCTAACGAGTGTGGCTAGGACAAAGCGTAATAATTAATGTTTTTTTCGGACCAAACTCGAAATGGGGTGACAATATGAAAATAAACTTTTACTACTTCTATTAACTTGGAGCCAATATCGACAGTTTATTATGACGACTGAACCCAGTACATCCATTAAATAATAATTAAAAAATACATTTATTTGGCCCGCTAATTAACCATCGTTATCATACCAGCAGAAGGATATATTTTTATATCACGGATTGTATTTTGACGTAATTAACTAATGATTGAATAGTTCTTGATTTTTTACATATGAAATTATGTAATCACTATTTTATGACTATCAGAAAGTGTGTAATTTGCACCTATTTTGAATAAATATCTTGAATCTTGAAAAGGACGTCCAATGGACATAGGCCTTCCCCAAGGATTTCCACGACGACCAGTTCTACGCTCCCCGCCTCCAGCGGCTTCCCGCGACCTTCACCAGGTCATCGGACCACCGAGTGGGAGGTCTGTCTACGCTACGTTTTCCGGTGCGCGGTCGCCACTCGAGAACTTTACTGACATAACGGCCATCTGTTCTACAAGCTATATGCTCCGCCCACTGCCACTTAAGTTTAGCAATTCTGAGAGATATGTCGGTTACATTGGTTCTCCTACGGATCTCCTCGTTTCTGATATGATCACGCAGGGAAACTCCGAGCATAGCACGCTCCATTGCCCTTTTGGTGACGTTGAGCCTTCTTATGAGGCCCACAGTGAGCGAACTTAGCGGCTCACCTGTTAAAGTAATGTGAATATTGTATATAGCCCTCCTATAAATCTATTTCCCCATCCCTGAGCTGAACCTTACCCATATTCTTATTTCCTTATCCAGGACAATTTAAAAGTTTCCTAGGTACAGTCAGGTAAGAAAATTGTCTCAATGTATAAGATGAAACGAAACATACTATTTTAGATTGGACGAATTAAGTAAGATACTCCCGTTCTCGAAACTATCGAGAGAAACGATGGACACCTTCAAATTCTTTCGGAATAAAAAAGTTATGATGTTGAGCTATTATACATATATGGTACATTTCCCCGAATAACTAAACTCGTGGCAACAGCTAGTATCACATGAAAGGCCTAAAGTTACTGTTTGACATGTTACCAATAACACATTAATTACACACTTACACACACACACACGGTAAACACAGTACCATAAAGCACTACATCCTGTGTTAACGTCTGACAAAAGGCGTAAGTCCGTTATATGACGTGAACACAACCGTAAGTCTGTTTATATGATGTGTTACCGGAACACAGTATCGTGATTGAAATGATCAAACCTAATTCAAAAGTCCTAAATCATGTGTAAATTTTTGATATGTTACATGTAACACATCAAAATGG